>CAIGQV010019084.1:7010028-7022634 GCA_903798115.1 Danio jaintianensis
TCTCCTCATCCACCACCACTGTGCAGCATCCACCTGGATGACGCGACGGCAGCCATATTGCGCCAGACCGCACACCACACACCAGCTGATTGGTGGAGAGGAGACAGAGTGATGAAGCCAATTATGATATGGGGATGGTTAGGAGGCCATGATGGACAGAGGGCAAATTTGGCCAGGATGCCGGGGTTAAACCCCTACTCTTTTTCGAAGGACATCCTGGGATTTTTAATGACCACAGTCAGGACCTCGGTTTAACGTCTCATCCGAAAGACGGCACTCACTGAGCAGTATAGATTCCCCATCAATATACTGGGGCGTTAGGACCCACACAAACCACAGGTTGAGCGCCCCCTGCTGGTCTCACTAACACCACTTCCGGCAGCAACCTAGCTTTCCCATGTGGTCTCCCATCCAGGTACTGACCGGGCGCAGCCCTGCTTAGCTTCAGTGGGCGACCGTGTGAGAGTTGCAGAGAGACTTTTACTTGTAATTTAGTATAATTTCAGCAATGTAACAGTACTTGTAATTGAGTATTCATTTTTAGTACTCTTTCCACCACTGGTAGGAACCTTGGGCTATTAGAATAGTCTTTTTGTGTAAAACAAAAAGTTTGTGTCAGTTTACGGAGGATTTGCCACCCTTGTAGTTTTGATTTTAATAGTTTGAGTAAACAGGTCTACGAAGGTTGCCAGATTGACATGAGTATGCCTGACTATCGAGCCTAAAGGCTGTTTTGAGGCTGATTTGAACCGTTTTCTAACTAAAAGCAATGGCACGTGATAGAAGAAATATTTTTCATAATAAAAGAAGTTTTTGTCCTAACCAACACCTGAAAATTTCTATTTTAAAACGGCTTCTATTTCTCACAGATGAAGAGTAGGATAAACTATGATCACCTCAGGTATACCTCATGTGCTTTATTCAGTGTTAAATGCTAATAATGTGAGTTTGAATGCCATTTTACGTGACATTCATTGCCATACTACTGAAAGCAGCAGCAGATAGTTCACCTCACATCTGGAAAATATACCGTTTGAAATTGAACTTTAGAACTGTGACTTAGTGCAAGCCAAGTTAACAAATATCACTTATTCAGCATGTACATATAATAATGTTAAAGAGGTTTAATATGTATTAATTAGATTATAAACCTTACCATTTCGTGAGTGAGTGCATATTCTGTGCTTCTGAATTGCTGTATTCAAATTTCTGTTGTGTTGCGTCTGGTGCAAATTGCTTATCACTGTAAATCTCGTCACGTAGCGTGTTGTTAGGACACGGGGTAACAATTTAACCTGCTCACCTAATGTTTATGTTTTTAATATTTATAGTATTTGCTAATTAATAACCACCTCATGTGGAACTCTGAATCTGCGTCTCATTTCGGGGCTGTTACTGTCCACCGGAGGTCATATTTTCGGTCGCGGGCACAAGCTTTGAGAGCCTTTCTGACAGAGTGAAAGAAATACGCTGTTTTCCATAAAGGCAACCCGGGGTGCTGAAATATAATTGGCTAAAGTGCCAGTGGGTGGGTTAAAAGAACCAAAACAAAGACAGCCGTTCCGGCACGTTACTCGCATTTTCAAAGCAGACTTTAGCATTGTTTTTCAAATAAAATGTTAATGTTTCTTAAATATCTGCAAACATATTATGGTATTTTTATGCTTTAGAAGAGTCAAAAACTGTAAAATCTCCCACACTTGACACGTCCTGTCATATGACCTAAATTTTGCCTGTCAGTGAAAATCTAATACATATATAACAATAGTTCAAAAATAAAAAATATGCTTTTCTTACTTATATGTTTTAGTTTTGTTTCCTGTCCAAATATCTACATTTTCTTGACAAGCAAAACATATTGTACTGTTTTAAGAAACAATTGTCAAAATTAAATGAGTTTTTTTCCTTAAAACAAGCTAAATAATCTGTTAATGGGGTAGATTATTTTGCTTAACCCATTAAGTAAGAAAAGCCTTTTTTTTGCAGTGTAATCATCAAATAGACAGGAATGAACGACAATATGGGAAGTACAATCAGTTTCTATTTGATGGCTATTCTGTTTTCGGACTATTGTTAGACATCTCATAGATTTCCGAAGACATCTCAAATTGAGTGTTGTTTTAGCCAAGACATCTATTTTTAGATGTCTATTAGACATCTATTAAACACAAAATTGTTTGGTTGGACCCTTTGAAGTGGACTGTACTTTGATTTGGAAAGTATGACAGACATGATTGTTTATTGTAAGGTTGGAAAAACAATGTGGTTATAATGAAACTTGTGACTATCATTGTTTAACAATACTTTTGTTGGCCCACTTACATTTGAGGATTCAAAACATTAGTTAAATGTTGAGGTAAACTCTGTAAATTTCTGCTATACATCTTCAGTTGCCAAAATGACTTTTACAGCTGTCTGAATATTCCTGGAAAAATAAGGTTAGCAGATCTCCAAGTTTAGTTCTTTCACATAATTTCTGTCTCTTTATCTCAGCCGCTATTGAAAATATGTTATTGTATTTATAGCTCTTTGGCTTCATACAGTTAACAAATAAATATGAAATATGAAATATATATATTTATACTAATTGGTGTTTATGTATACAGTAGTCAGCATTTGAAGTGGACCAAAACCTTTATCAAAGTTGTTCTAAAACTACTGAAAACACCCATTGTTGTAGTTTTGAAAACCTTTTTTGATCCACTTTAAATGTTGACTACTGTTTAGAACAGAGACTGGGCACATTGATAAATAGTAGCATGTCTTTCCTTAATAAAATAACAGAATATCCTAATGTCTAATAGATCATTAAGCATTTAGTAAAGTGCTACCATTTTCCTCAAACTAAGAAGTCTGTCTGCTGTGTTTCCACTACAAAGTCAACGTTGTCCAGGAAACCAAACAGAGACACACATTTGCTGCCCAGTCTTGTTTTATTGACCTGTGGGGAAAAAATCACTTCACAAGCTCAAGGTTGAGACAGTTGTCAACCAGACAACTGCTTAGCATATGTTAACTGGATGACTCTTCTTTCATCATACTTCGGTTACAGTCATTCAAACAGTCATCTCCTCTGCTTTTTTCCCTACAACAGCTGTGCTCATCCAGTTGTTCACCAGCCATTATAATGTTTGGCAAAAGACAGAAACAAGAAAGTTAAGTGATGATAACAAAGCTTATTTTTAGAGCAGAGTGAACGTTACGTAATGTGCTAAATTTGCCAAATGTACTGTAAAATGAAAGTCAATTCAAAAGACAAGAAGTAACAAATCTGTCCTGCAACATCTCTTGTGAAATGGAAGATTAAAGAGATTTATAGCAGAATGATCTGTGAAAGATCAAATCCACATAATATTAGCAAGTCTGCATGGTATTGAGCTGGTATGTATATGTGTTTCGGCTGACCGGATCATGAGGCAGACAAGGGTCTATGCCAAATAAGTTTGTGCAGTTTCCTTGTGAACACAAAAAGAGACAACAGAAAACAACACAGAGTAGTAGATTTTGTTTCAGCTTTGATAACTGCAAAACAGAACACTTTGGGTTTGCTTTCAACACCAAGTAAGCAATACTTGTGTTTTCCAAGTTGTCCACTTGTGATCGTATCAACAAAAATGCCTCTCGATACTGGAGTAAGAGCTACCTAAGGACCTAAGTTTCTTTTGTTGCCTCTGCAGTAAATTCAGGAATTTGAGGTTGTGTTGCTTTTTGTTATTTTCTTCTTTAAAAATGGTCTGAAAATGCTATAATTGTTCATGTGGTGTTACTGTGCACTAAGAACTAAGAAATCAAAATTGATCTTTTGACATATAAGAGGTCACTATATACAAACAACCTGTAAGTTTCCTAATTTGAAGGTTTCTTATTAGGCGTAAAAAAGGTAAAAAAGCCAGTCTGTCAAAGACAGGTTGGTCTGTGTAGAAGAAGACATCACTACTTCCACATCACAGGCTGTTCAATTCAAATAGATTATGATCAGATCCACACTGCATCTATAAGATCTTGGTCCTTTGTTCACTTGATTTTACCACAGAATTGTTTACAAACAAGTTATAATTTGACACGGATTTTTGAGAATGATTGAAAGTAAAAGACAAGAATGTACTGCATATACTGCATCTGAATATTGCACCACAAAAGTGTGAATAACTGTTTTTACTGTTTGCCACCAGTGGATGATTACTTCCAAGCCTATCCACCACAACATTTCTGAAAGAATTCTGAAGAGGGAGGTCAAAACAGGACAGAAAATATCTTATTATTTCTGAATGATCATGTTTTTATGTTCTTTGTATCATTGTAAGTGGATGTCAGAGAACAGAATGTCTTTTTCTTAAAGTGATTGGTAAGTAAAATTACAATCTGTCCATATAAGTGGTGAATGCTGTGCACACTCAAGCCTTTATCATAAATGCCTTTGTCATTTTAGGTGCAACATGAAGATGCATTTATATTAAATTGTTTAGTTTTCAAAATAAGTTTCTGTAAATCTGTGCCATTTATGGAACGATTTATTTATGATTCAAGTTTCATCAATGCTTGTGCAAATTTGAAGTGAAAATTTCTGAGACAAATAGTTTTACCCATGCTTGACAAATATTTGTTAAAGATGCCATATAATGCATTAATACATTTTCTTTAAATTATTCTCTGATATATACACAGATGGCATATGGCTTAGGTAAGTGCAAAAATCTCCAGAAACAGTTTTTCAACTCCATTTAGGCCATGTCCACATGTACGCGGGTATTTTTATTTTAAAAAAATTGTTTTCCTTGTCGATATGAAAACACAAAAATGCATGTTAAGTGCACGCTGAACCAACAGATGGCAAAAGCTTTTTATGCTGGGTTCACACCAAATGCAGAATTAAGTTTTTGTGCAAGTAAATTGCAAACAAGTCATTTAAAAACATGAGAATGAAGGCAGATTACCATCCCATGGTGCAAACAACGCGGAATGCATTTGCCACAAATGCACAGAATTTGCCTAAATCATGTCTTTCGTGTTTGGTGTTTACCCAGCCGTGTTAACCAATCAGAAAGGAGAAAACGGCACACACACTTACATCATGAGGCAAAACCCCCTTTTTAGTGACCACATGACCACACTGTAACTGGCATTTTGAAAAAAATCTTTATATAAAATCTTCATATTTTTAAATTATAGGGTAAATAAAAATAACTGGCACAGATGGGAAAAACAAAAGTAACTGACAGAGATGTGTTTAGAGTTATATTTTGTGGGTGCAATGTGTATGAAAGCACAGGCAGGAATTAATATCAACCTCCATGTAAAAAGATGAGTTTTATGAAGATTTTTGTTATCCTTTCACTTTAGAAAAATCACAGTAAAGAGCTGAGTGATATAACACAGTGTATAAAAATGCGATAAACACTTATTCAACAGTGCACATGTGCTGAATAGATCTTTCCCAAATTGTGCTTTCTAATGAGCTGTAAACAGATAAAATGTTGTTCCACTGACTTACAGCTGAGCTAATGCTATGATAAGAGTCTCACATAAGAAATGTATCAAAATGTGTTAAACTTAGAGGGGGAACATATAGATATAAAAGTCTTATTATTCAGCTATGCCTAGGTATATCCAGCTTTTCATTTCTGCGGCACCATAAAAAAATGCACTCGAGGTGTGACAACCGTGTGAGAGCATGTGGGACACTGCCACCAAATGACTATTCTTGGCAACAGCCCTTCTTTTAAAACAACTGTTAAAGTCAGCTGAGATGTTAAAAAAGTCTATTTGTGATACACATTTTAAAAAGCAGGGGCACTGAAGATGTATTCTGGGGCCTTGCTATGTGAGAACACAGGCAGCTAGAAATCTGTCGCGTTAAACAGTGGCAAGGAATCATCAAGTGTAGATGCTAATTTTGAGGACGCCCTATCCTTATTCAAATTATCATATAAAGATACATCATATTATGAGACTGTATAATGCATGCATCAGGAAGCCGTTGTCAATATGGAGATGTGGAATTGCTTTTGAATGTGCACTTGATTTTACTTTCATATTCAACCTCATGGTCACATGTTGGCTATTCTGTGTATAGAAAGAAGATGCACTGAGCACACATTTTACAAGAAAATATATTTGTCAATTATTTGTCAGACTCTGCTGCATTGCTGGTTAGGCATGGGAAGGTATATGATTCTGACGATATGATAACCTTGGATAAAAATATAACGGTTTCATGGTGTTGTGATTACTGCTCTAAAATACATTCTTTTTAAATGTCTGGGTAAAAACAAAAACTTTTTTTCTCTTTTGAACACAATATATTTTATTTTGAGAAACATTTGAAATATTTTGTAACAGTAAACATGTGAGGCTAAATAATTAAAATAAATCATTGACTTCTGCTGTCTTCATTAGTTTTAAAAACACAGATTTCTTTACAATTTAAAATGGCATCTTTGGATATCTTTCTGCTGGAGATACTGTTGTTCTAAAAAACATTTTTAAAACATAAAAAAATCTTACATATACCATAGAAATGGTATAATGGAACATTTTGGCGGTTTTAAAACCTTGTCTTTTCCAAACCGCGGTATATACCTTGAAAACGGTTATCATCCCATGCCTATTGCTGATAGTGCTATATCAACGCAATCTCACGGCAATTCGTAACTTTTTGATTTAGTGGCTAATTCGTATGAATTCGTACAATCTAATTCGCACAATTTAGTATAGTTGGGTTTAGGGGTGGAGTTGGGTCCCACGCCTCCTTTTTAAAATTGTACAATTTCGTACGACTGAACTCATACAAATTCATACGAATTAGCCACCAAACTGACAAATGTAAAATACTTACGTTTTCTTGTGAGATCAGGCTGGCTATATAGATCAAAGCAGATGGTTTCAGTTTAGAATGATAACCATCCATTTCACAGTAGAAATAAGTGTTTATTCATTCATTCATTTTCCTTCATAAGTCCCTTTATTAATCTGGGGTCGCCACAGCGGAATGAACCGCCAACTTATCCAGCATATGTTTTACGCAGCGGAAGCCCTTCCAGCTGCAACCCATCACTGGCAAACATCCATACACACACATACACTACAGACAATTTAGCCTACCCAATTCACCTATACCACATGTTTTTGGACTTGTGGGGGAAACCGGAGCACCCAGAGGAAACCCACGCAAACACGGGGAGAACATGTAAACTCCACAGAGAAATGCCAAGTGACCCAGCCGAGGCTCGAACCAGCGACCTTCTTGCTGTGAGGCGAACGTGCTACCCACTGCGCCAACGTGCAGCCCCCAAATAAGTCTTTATTTCTATTTAAATAAACAAATAAATAAATAAAACTGTGAATGAACACTGTTTAACAATGAGTACTGAAGCAAGCCTGCAGTCAATATGCAGAGATCTCAGCTTCCAACAGAAAAAGTATGCTGATATTTCTTAAACAAACAAACAAAGGGGGGAAAGCACGTTCAAAATCTTTGCTTATGTAAAGAAATCACTTTTATTTGTATTATTGATCGGTTGATTTATTTTGTTTGGGATTTATTTTACAACTTCAATTTAATTTAGTTAAAAGGTCGATTTATTAGATAGATTAAAGACTTAACAATTCACTCAGGTAGCAATACGATTCACGAAACTGGTTTGACATGAGCATAAGTATATTTTGTGGTTAAATTTTAAGTATTCAAAGGAGGAAATCAGCTTCTATCCCATAATACAGCTATAACTAAATCGCAAATGTAAGCTATACAATTAATAGCGCCACCAGGTGTCTGACGCACGTGGGATGCGTGCAGTGAAGGATTTTGCAACCATTCAACCAACAATTTGTTCAGTTTGACAGTTTTATGGCATAAAAGTTAACAAAACCAATAATAATAAAAGTGCCTGGACCCCTAGATAATAATAAAGTTTATCATACCTTCCTCGTTGATGGTCCAGGCAGCATAAGCAGGATCAGATGTGTAGCCGCAGCTGTCCGCCTCGAAAGTGCAGGAGCCCCGCAAAAGCTGGTTCTGAGACCGCGCTACAACAGCCACAGCTGATGAGGACATAACGTCACATTAACGCTAAAATATGACGTTTTAATGAGACTTACATTGCATTCACAATGCTCTGTTAGCGGATGCAACTGTGCACAAAGTTCTTGCAGCAACGAAAAAGTGCACAGAAGAAGTAATTAAACCGAACAAATGCATATAAGCATCCAATCAAACAACTACATAAAGTAATGAAATCAAACAATTACATTTAGTGATGACCTACCCAGAAGCGTTAAGAGATGAAGTAAACTCATGGCTGAAATTGCAGGGATGCTGGAGTGGGAGAGTGGCGGTCCGCAAACGGCAGCAGAACACACAGCGCACTGAACACACACCGCTGAACTCACTCTCCATGCTGTGAGTCTGGCAGACAGTAGGAGGAGGGAGTGGTTCTTGAGGTTTCAGGCTATTTCAGAGCAGGCAGCGGCGATGGATCTCATTCAGTTGAGGAGATTACCGCTATGTAGACGTCTGACAGAAATGACATACTTCTTGCTCATCGCAGACAGAAAATTTATTTGATTACAGTAAATCACATACAGTGCCCAAAACAATAACAAAAACTCGACTGTCATTGAAACAATTGCCAACAAAGCGCAAAAAACATATTTTATATTTGTATTTATATTTATATACTTTATATTTTTTTTAATACAACTGAATGTCTACGAACAGGAAGGTAGCCTATTTGTAAGAGCAAACATTCTAAAAACGGCAGTTTCCACTATCGTTGCAATAATTATTGCAATAATTAAGAAATTCAAGTCAACTGGAAGTGTTAGAAGTGTGAGTCTGGAAGAGGACATGTCCAAATGCAGTGTTATTAAGAGGATGGATCGAGTGGCCAAAAAAACTCAAAGAATCACAGCTGGATAATTGCAGAAATTGGGACTTGGGGTAAGAAAGCCTCCAAAACAATCCCACATCACCTACTGTACATCACCACACCCAACCATAGACACACACATGTTAAAGAAGAAAGCCTCTACTTTTATTTTTTAACAAAAACATTGTATTATTTCATATAACATTTTTCTACACAGGTGCCTTTTTTAGGATGATGACCAGATCACACTTGACATTAAGGACAGAAAGCAGCTTAAGCCCAGCATTTTTTATTTTTTCACTTTAAAAAATAAGGATCAGTTGCAAATTCTGTATGAAACTGTGACTTCATTTGCATTGTATCAGCCTTTTGAAAAAAACTAAATATTTGTTCTCATATCTTAGATTTTACCTTGTGAGTCTTAAGTATGAGTAAAATATTTGAAATTGTATAACATATTAAGAGGGTAGCACGATCACCTAACAGCAAGAAGGTCGCTGGTTCGAGCCTCGGCTGGGTCAGTTGGCATTTCTGTGTGGAGTTTGCATGTTCTCCCCGTGTTCGCGTGGGTTTCCTCTGGGTGCTCCAGTTTCCCCCACAAGGCCAAAGACATGTGGTATAGGTGAATTGGGTAAGCTAAATTGTCCGTAGTGTATGTGTGTGAAAGAGTGTGTATGGATGCAGTGATGGGTTGCAGCTGGAAGGGCATCCGCTGCGTAAAACATATGCTGGATAAGTTGGCGATCATTCCGCTGTGGCGATCCCAGATTAATAAAGGGACTAAGCCGAAAAGAAAATAAATGAATGAATTGTATCATATTGAACAAAGTATGTCAGCAACCACTTCTAAATTCATTTGTGGACGATGCCATTTTCCTCCTTGTTATCCTTGAAGTAAATTTGCATGAGCTCATTGAACAAAAAAAGACATTTGTATTTTATTGAAGTAAACAGTACCAAACTGGCAAGGTCAGACAGTACCAGGACATGAGAGAGTGGTTCATGAGGTGGTCTGGTGGACATAAAAGCAACAAACTCATTTTGTTTAAAAATCTGTGCTATAGACAGAGGAACTTTAGGAACACCATCTTCTCTTTAATCTGCCTAATAAAAGTGGAATGGTTTACAAAAGAACCCCAGCTGCAGGCATTGTGGCATTCATGAGGCTGATGCTTTAAAGTAATATTTCTTTACAAACACAGGATTCACAGTGCAACAAATCCACTGTATATGCACAAGGATTATAGTAATTCTCATGTCAATAATGGGTTATACTGTAACTCATATGTGGAGCTTTGTGCTCTTTGCAGACATTTATGTTGCTAATAACAACCAATGTCTTTAAAACAAATTGGAACAAAGAAAGAAAGAAGCAATTAGTTTAAGTTCTGGATCTGATTTGAGCACCTACTGCACATCACGGAATGTATAGGATACAGTGTTTCCACATAACACATATCACATTGCATATTAGAAATATTTATTAATTGCATAGAGTAGATTTATTTTTGTTTGATTTATTTTGTTGTTTTGCAGAGTAGTTACTTAAGCATATTTATTTCATCCATTAGATTACTTTGTTCAAAAATTCAACATAGGCTCATTCTGAAAACGTAGCCCTATATACATTTCTGGAGATCGCGAATTATGTAGCCAGAAGTACGTATGGCTGCATTTTGTCTTTAAAACGAATGCTATACGGATCGGTATGATGCCCTTCCTTTTCACGCTTACCAGCTGACCGCTTACCACCGTATGGACGGCTTTCCTGCTGTTACCAGTTTGTCCAGTTAGCTCGCCATGTATGTCGGCAGACTTGAGATGCAGAGAGGAGTTGACCACGACAACGGGGTTCGAGTTCGGTGAAGAATGGTTCCAGAAAGCAGGTAAGACAAAAACAGAAGCCAAAAAATAAAATAAACAAGTAAATGACAGAGTGAAAATGTGGTAAAATCTGAAAACGTGGTAAAAATCCGACGAGGGCTTTTCTTTTTCTGGATTGCTTTTGAAAATTGTCGGTTAGCTTTAGGGAAGTGGGTGGGCGGGTCAATTGGTGCTTTTGAAAACACTATTGGTTGGGCTTAGGGAAGGAGGAGGGACAGTGGGTCAGTCAATCGGTCAGTCATTTAGTCAGTCGACAGCGGCCTCTGGTGAATTTATGCGACAACAGCAGGCGCAAATGGCACTCGAGATTTCAAAAAGCGTACACAGCGGCCTCTAGATGGATGAATGGATGGATTAAAGAAGTGGTGGATAGATGGAGGGCGTCACGGTGGCTCAGTGGGTAGCACGTTCGCCTCACAGCAAGAAGGTCGCTGGTTCGAGCCTCGGCTGGGTCAGTTGGCGTTTCTGTGTGGAGTTTGCATGTTCTCCCCGTGTTCGCGTGGGTTTCCTCCGGGTGCTCCGGTTTCCCCCACAAGTCCAAAGACATGCACTATAGGTGAATTGGGTAAGCTAAATTGTCCATAGTGTATGTGTGTGAATGGGTGTGTATGGATGTTTCCCAGTGATGGGTTGCAGCTGGAAGGGCATCCGCTGTGTAAAATATAGGCTGGATAAGTTGGCGGTTCATTCCGCTGTGGCGACCCCAGATTAATAAAGGGACTAAGCTAAAAAGAAAATGAATGAATGAATGGATAGATGGATGGGTGCACAGGGCAATTGAGTGAATGACATGTAATAATTTCAGGTTTAAGTACTAAAATGGCTGAAACTAAAAATGAAAATAAAGCTAGGTCTAAAATGTTTTTTTTTTTCTTTTGTTGGGCACAAGGTCACACAAATATTATTTTTAAATAATTTAAAATAAAAACATATTTATAACTGTAATTAAAATATTAATAAATACTATAATATTTTAATCTTTAAAGAAAGTGGTTACAGTCTGACAGAATGCAAGATGCGATCGAAAATGTAAATATTGTAAAATATTTAAATGTAAATATTAATAACCTAATTGCTGTTCAAATACTATAAATCAGTTGTGATTCTGATATTCTCAGCCAGTAAGAACCCTAACAGTCACCACAGAAACCTGTGCACACTGAATGCATTATACACACACTACACAGAGGCAATGGAAAATAGTTTATTTTAGACTACTATCAGATTAAGAATAATGTCTCCATCTCCATCTCTCTCTCTCTCTCCATGATCTTTGCCACGCAGCTAGTGAGTTTGGACCGTGTTCTGTGAATTTCCCCTCATTCAGGAAACCCTCTCTCAGGCAGTTCTGTGTGAAGATCCCGGGTTTTTCACTAACCATGTGTTTAGCTTGGAGGGCTGCGCTTTTCCACTCACAGCCTGGAGAACAGGAATGATGGGATTGGTGAAAAAAATAAAAAACAGAAGATTCCTGTTCCCGCAAATAACTATAAACAGGATATGAAATTATTTGTAAAAAAAAAAAAGAAGAAAAGAAAGAAAAAAGCATTATTACTTTAAAAATGCATGGAATAAATACGCAGAATATAGATGCAAACAGGTTTGATTTACAGTACATTAAGTTGTTAATACTTACCTGGCAGGGGAGACACCATGATCAAGAAGGTGGTTCACCCAGGGTGAGGCTCAGCCATTGCACTGTCGGCTGTGTTGACCTCTGCGAATTCCCCAAATGTGGGAATCTCGACTGCATAATTTCTGGTAGTGGGGGACTGCGTTCGCGCTCTCCCCTGATCATCTGGTTAATAGGGGGTAGTCGTGGCCTGGTGGTTAGAGTGTTGGACTCGTGATCCGA
>CAIGQV010019084.1:7023034-7038034 GCA_903798115.1 Danio jaintianensis
GTTCCCCCCCTCGGGGAACGAGGGTTACTTTAGTAACCGTTACGTTCCCCAGCGGGAGGGGAACTACAATGCTATGTGGAAACTTCCACTATGGGGAAATCTATGGAAAACGCCACAGTGATTGAACCTTACCACGTCGCTGGTGAGAGGTTTGCCAGGCTCCGGCGTGAGCGCACCATCATCACCAGAGACGCAGCCCACCAACGTGTCCCCTGGCCCTAACTTACCTTACTTACCTGTGAAGCACTTAAAGGCTTATTTATATTTTTTGGGGAGTCGTAAAAAATACACCTAGTTAAGATACTAGGAATTTAAAATTACGACAGTACGTTGGGAAGCGTGCAGTCCCGATAGGGAGGACGCTGCGGAGGCCACCTGCTGCCCAATGGGGAGACCTGGTGGCAGGAAGACATATGGACTAACCCTGAAAAGGGGGAGAACACATATGAAGGATGGTTAGCGGGGAGGGAAGACACGGGCCCGCCTAAGAGGAGGAACTACACCGTGGCTGAATGAAGCATATGGGATCGCCAGCGGGGATCGCGCATAGCAGGCACCTATACCCAGAACGCGGGCTGACCAAGTGGGCATGCCAACTACGTAATGGGCCAGGCACCTGACTCCTCCGCTGAGTCAGATGCTGGGGGCCTCGGAGGAACTCTGCAGGGTTCGCCAAATGGGGAACTCAACTGAACAGAGTGAATAAGCGCACGAATCTCTGTGTTTAAAGAGAAAGGCGCAGCAAGCGTGTTTCAACACCGTACTGAATTTCCTCATTCACTGGCGTATCCAGCACACGTGAGGAAAATCAGCCCACTCAAAGATTATAGAATCTTTACGAATGTATTAGGTGTCGCCCAGCCCGCAGCTCTACAGATGTCTGTTAGAGAGGCGCCGCGTGCTTACGCTCAAGAGAAGGCGATACTCTTAGTCGAGTGCGCTCTCACTCCCGGGGTACGTGGCTCACCCTGGCATAGAGAAGCGAGGGAGATGGCATCCACTATCCAGTGGGCCAACCTCAGAATGGATATGGCACTTCCCGTCTGCCGATCATAACAGAAAAGGAGCTGCTTAGAGTCGTAAGCTCTAATGCGGTCACAAGCGCCGAGCGCGAACAGGACACAGCAAGAAAGGGGCTGGGTCTGCCTCCTCCGTGGGCAGCGCTTGCAGGTTCACTACATAGTCTAAAGAAGCGCTGTAGGAACCTCGGGCACATAGGTGGGCCGGGGTCTCAGGAAAACGTGAGAGTGGACCGGCCCGAATTGCTGGCACACTTCGCTGACCGAAAATGCCTCCAGATACCCGACCCTCTTGACCGATGCCAACGCGACCAGCAGAGCTGTCTACCTGGACAGAAAACTTAAAGATACTGAGTCGAGTGGATCGAGCAGACCTCTCCTAAGAGAGATCTCCAAGTGGGTATGAGAGGGGGACAGGATTGATTTAATTAACCAGCGTCTCGCCCCTCTGAGAACTGGATGATGAGGCGATGCTTTCCCAGCGCGCCGCCATCCCCGCGTCCTCAGAGCGGGGATGATCGTAACGCCAACCCCTCAGTGCGAAGGGGACAGCCTTAGCTCAGCCAGCTGAAGGAGGAAAGCATCACACTGATCTGGCATGTCCGGGGTCTTTCTCGGAGAGAAGTACACCACACAGCGAATAGACTCCACTTCAGGGCGTAGGCATGCCTCGTAGAGGGTGCTCTAGCCTGAGTGACGGTGTTAACCACCGAACCGGTAAGTCACCTAAGTCCTCCACGCTCCATCTATGGACCTTACACGTGATTCCAGAGATCTGGGCGCGGGTGCCAGATGGTGCCTGTTCCAAAGAAGAAGGAGCTTCTTCAAAGGGATATGCCTGGGAGGGGCCGTCACGAGGAGAGAGCTGAAAACAGATCAGATTGAGCCAGAGGCGCAATAACAGACCTGGTCCTCGTCCTCCCTGACGTAACACAGTATCTGCGAGAAGGCTCACTGGAGAGAAATGCGTATTTACGCACGCCCAGGGGCCAGCTGTGTTAGCCAGCGCGCAGAGCGCACCTATAACAGCTGGACAGCCGGGGGTGGAGTCTCAGTTTTCCCGGGCGTGAACTGCCGTGAGAGCGCATCGGCTGCACAGTTGAGTTCGCCGGGGGAAAAAAATGGCACGCAGCGATTCCGCCGCGAATGACTCCGGAGGAGCAGACGGCGAGCGAGCTGAGACATGCGGCGAGAGCGGATACCCCCTGTGCGGTTGATATACGCCATCGTCGCCGTGCTGTCCGTCCTGACCAGCACGTGTTTCCCCTCTAGCACCGGTAAAAACAGTGCAGCGTGAGATACACTGCCAACAGCTCCAGGCAATTAATATGCCAATGCAACCAGGTTCCTTCCACGGACCCCCAGCTGCATGCCCGCAACACACGGCCCCCCAGCGCGTACTGGAAGCATCCGTCGAAACGACGACATGCCTGGACACTTGTTCTAGAGGCACACAGGCCTGTAGAAACCCAGGGTCCGTCCAGAGGCTGAGGGCACGGCGACACAGCGGAGTGACAGTCACCCGGTGCGTGCCCGCGTGCCATGCGCGTCTAGGGACCTGATCGGGAAGCCAATGCTGAAGCGGTCTCATATGGAACAGCCCGAGCGGCGTGAAGCGGCCACGGATGCCATATGCCCCAGGAGCCTCTGAAATGATATCAGTGGGACCACAGTTTTCCTGTCGAACTCTCTCAGACAGGTCAGCATCAGCCCAGCGCGCTCTCGAGGGAGGCGCGCCGTCATGGTGATCAAGTCCAGCTCCAACCCGAGAAAAAAGATGCTCTGCACGGGGGCGAGCCTACTCCTTTCTCGGTTGACCCGAAACCCCAACAGGTCGAGGTGCCGGAGCACCCAGTCCCTGTACATAATCAATTGATCCCGCGAGTGAGCTAAAAAGCCAGTCATCGAGATAATGGAGTATGCAGATGCCCGCGAGCCGAAGGGGCATTAGGGCATCCTCCGCGAGCTTCGTGAAAACCCGCGGAGACAGGGAGAGCCAGAAAGGGAGGACTTTGTACTATCATGCTCGACCCTCGCACGCAAACCGCAGCCGGTGGCGTGGGAAAATGTAGAATGAATGTACGTGTCCTTCAGGTCTATCGCTGCAGACCAATCCTGAGGACGGACGCACCGGGGGATGTGCTTCTGCATGAGCATTCTGAGCGGCTGCTTGTAAGGCAGCGGGTCAAAATGCGCAGAACTAGGATTGGTCATAACCCACTGCTCTTTTAGGGTACGATGAAGTACAGACTAAAAAGCCCATACCTCATCTCGGCTGGAGGGACCGGCTTGATTGCATCCTTCGCCAGGAGGACAGCAATCTCCTCGCACAAGAGAGGGGCGGACACAGGGCTGACACCTGGTGTAATACACGCCCGTGAACTTGGGGGACCGTTTAGCGAACTGAATCGCATAGCCGAGTCTGATTGTCCGAATGAGCCATCGCGACGGGCTGGGCAGCGCTAACCAGGCTGGCAGAGCCCACGCGAGTGACATCATCGGTGCAATCACTGACGCACCAGCGGTGGGGCAGCACGGGATGGGAGAGCTCACCCCGGGAGGCATGCGTCCCAAGGAAGAGCGGAAGTTTAAGAGGTTTAATCTTAACTTCGTCCCAAGAGCCCGCAGGGCGGCTAGGAGTGCGAGAGAAAGGAGCCCGTCCTCTGGCACTCACAGAGCCTGTGGCGAAGAGCACCGATCCTGCGAGCTGGAAGGCATAGCGTCCCATACTGGCAGTGTTCGGGCTATCACACCCAGAGAGAGGAAAAAATTGCTCTTAAAAAATTTAGTAGCCATACGGCCTTTTTGTTAATGATATGGGTGTCCCTGGCCCTCCGCCAGGGAAAGAGCAAACATCCTTTTCTCCGAGTGGCCCGTCTCAGGGACGCTTCGCGGTCCGTACTGGACTTAGCGGCGCCCTGAGGCGGGGGGCGGGGATCGTCTGTGAGGTGCTCAACGCTGCCGCTTAACCAGTTGAACGGACAGGGCGGCGGAGCAGATTTTGGAGCCACAGACGAGCGCCCTCGGCGAGAAGCAGCCAAAGTGGACGAATCGACGGGGAGAGCGGTTTTTGAGCCCGCCGATCGCACTTGACTACTCTTTCACCGAAGTGAATTCCTGGGTGAACTCACCCCGGTGTCGCCGAACAGGCCAGCCTGGGATATGGGTGTGTTAAGAAAGCGAACTTTGTCAACGACACGCATATCTGCCAGGTTTAGCCAGAGGTGGCGTTCCTGGACCACTAGTGTGGTCATCGTCCTTCCCAGGGCACTCGCAGCCGACCTGGTGTTTTTAGAGCAAAGTCGGTTGCAGTGCGTAGTGCATGAAGCCTGGGTCGGAACCTTCCTCGTGCCGCTGCGCCAGCGCTTGGACTAGCCGTAGCAAGCAAAACGGAAGCAGCCTGGCCCGCAGCAGTGTAGGCTCTGGCCCTGAGGGACGCAGACAACCTACACGCTTTGGACGGGAGCCGAGGCTAACCACGCCAGGAAGGGGCACCACGCGGGCAAGATTGACCGCGCTAGCACACTCGACCTGGGGTTTTGCCTCGTACCCCCTGGCTGCTCCGTCATCGAGGAAGGTGAGGGCGGAGCGCACGCAGACCGGGCAGAAAAAAGGTGCCCTCAGCGCTGCGTGAACTTACTGTGCACCTCCGGGAAGAAGGGGACGGGAGGCTTAGAGGGTTTCCCCTTCTTATCCTCCACGTAACACCCGTCTAATCGGTCCGGCGACGAAGCTGGGGGACAAGCCATCTCCAGCCTCGTCGCCGAAGCAGCCCGGGTTAGCACGGCCATCATATCAGATGCCATATCCGGAGCCTCGCTTACCACCCCTGAGGGAGGAAGCGGGTCCGAATTGTCATCGGAAAATGACAGCCCACCCTCCGATGCAGCGATGGACATCTGGTCCTCGGTGTCATCGAGTGAGAGGGCGACCCTCCCGAAGGATGGTGCGCTTCTCTCACTCGAAGCTTGGATGGAGCGCGCTGAGGAATGGGAGGTCCGCAAGCCCGAGGGCGGCGGATTGACCCCCACTGTGACCCTCAGATCTGCCCGAGTGCCAACCGCTATTTGCGGGGGACAACAGGGGTGGTTCGCCCTTTTGCAAGAGCGAACCGCGATCTTAGCTGCGCAACAGACATGCCATCGCAGTGATGGCATGCGCTGCCCGCGAGCACCGCATTAACATGCTGGTCCCCCAGACATGCAATACAGTGCTCGTGCCCATCATCCGTGGACAGGAAACCACCGCATCCAGAAACGCACGGTCGGAGCGACGTCTTTAAAAAGACGCGCTGCCCGACCGTGTTGCTCTTTTAGGAAATTTGCTTAAATTTATACGCACCGCTCTTGAAGTACCGGTCCAGCGAAACGCCCAGGGACAGGAGAAACCCAGCTCGACCACCGCTGCTCGCGTTGTTGCTCGCGCTGGAACCGGGAGAAATCAGCCTCTCAGAAGACGGCAGCTTTCTCTCACTCTCTCTCTCTCTCGAACAAAGTCGGAGGATGACAGCAAAACGTCTCTTTCAGACTGCACATGAGGCTTCTGAAGCGAAAAAGGTGTGGTTGTGTGGCACAGCGGGCATTCTTATTCACAAGCTGATTATGATTGCTGCCAGCTGTGCACGCTGACACCGCCAACTCATTGGCATTTCATTGGCCAGTTTAATTACTCTTCAGAATGATTGGCTTTCTGACGAAATCCCCATAGTGGAAGTTTCCACATAGCATTGTAGTTCCCCTCCCGCTGGGGAACAGCACTCTCCACCACCCTCAATACCACGACTGAGGTGAGTCCCTTGAGCAAGGCACCGTTCCCCCCAACTGCTCCCCGGGCGCCGCAGCATGGCTGCCCACTGCTCCGGGTGTGTGTTCACGGTATGTGTGTGTTCACTAACTGTGTGTGTGCACTTGGATGGGTTAAATGCAGAGCACAAATTCCAAGTATGGGACACCATACTTGGCCACACTACACTTCACTTCACTTCATATAATAAATTGCACATATAAAAAAAACTTTCACATTCATAGACTTATCTATTAATAAGCCAAATAAATAAAACAGATAAAACAGATGATTGCCTTGATGTTTATTGTGTTTCCACTGGCAGATCTTCACAGCACTAAAGAAAGGCATGTGCTCAGGATAGTTGGTGCACTATATTGGACCCTACAATTAACATTCATTCCAAGCACACTGTAAACAAACATGCATCAAGTCAGATTTCTTCTCCAGTTTTCCTGATTTTACTGTATGGGCTGCTTATATGTAGTTGGACTCTACATTAGAAAAATAAAATAAAAAGCACATTAAGGAACAATCTGGGTTATAAAACATTGGATACACCGATGTCTGTGTGTTAGCTTACGTAATCTGCTAATGGTCACCCTGTGGCTTCCTGTTTGATCGGCATGGAAAAGTTTCTCAGTAGCAGAGGCACAAATGCTGGAGGCTTGATGCCTGGTCATTTCTTGTTGCCAAAGTATTAAACTGAGCTGTATTACTGGTATTTGCTATTGAGCTCACAAACCATAGCAACTTCCTTGTTCCAAAACCACCATAACATCATTAGACACATATTCTCCAAACACTGTCAAACGGCTCAGAGGTGTGAGACAGATGTTGACAGATGCATGTATGCCTGTTTTTAATACCTTGACTGTTGCTCATTTAGTAAGGGATAAAGTCATCTGGTACAAACATGGCTCAATAAACAGTGAAGGTGTTGAGGTCACTGAGACAACTGTACTCACAGAGTACATAAATATGTTGGCATCAAATATTAATTAAAATTGAAATGATTTTGCTGTATATATTGCTAGTAAAGAGTTAATTCACACAAAAATGAAAAGAATGTTATTAACGCAAATAGTTCAGACCTTTATAAGTTTCTTTATCCTGTTGAACACAAAAGAAGGTATTTTGAGGAAAGCTTTTTCTGTTTTTTCTTTTTTACTTCTCATGTATTCAATAATGTTTACTGTCAATTGTCATTTATTCATGTGTTCAGATAATAACTCTTTTATACTGTCATTTTTATTAAAAGTTCATAAGAATAAAAAAATAAAAGGGCCTAACTGGAACATGCTGTTGAGTACTGTGTACTGGGTCTATATTCATTCATTCATTCATTCATTTTCCTTTCGGTTTAGTCCCTTTATTAATCTGGGGTCGCCACACCGGAATGAACCACCAATTTATCCAGCATATGTTTTACGCAGCGAATGCCCTTCCAGCTGCAACCCATCACTGGGAAACACCCATACACTCCCATTTACACACATACACTATGGAAAATTTAGCTTACCCAATTCACCTACATCGCATGTCTTTGGACTGTGGGGAAAACCGGAGCACCCGGAGGAAACCCACGACAACACGGGGAGAACATGCAAACTCCACACAGAAATGCCAACTGACCCAGCCAGGGCTCGAACCAGCGACCTTCTTCCTGTGCTAACCACTATATATATATATATTTAACCTTATCTGAAAGACCAGACCAATAATAATAATAATATGAATAATACGAATAATAATAATAACAATTATTATTCATTCATTTTCTTTTCGGCTTAGTCCCTTTATTAATCTGGGGTCGCCACAGCGGGATGAACCGCCAACTTATCCAGCATATGTTTTACGCAGCGGATGCCCTTCCAGCTGCAACCCATCACTGGGAAACATTCATACACACTCATTCACACACATACATACACTACGGACAATTTTAGCTTACCCAATTCACCTATACCGCATGTCTTTGGACTTGTGGGGGAAACCGGAGCACCCAGAGGAAACCCACGCGAACACGGGGAGAACATGCAAACTCCACACAGAAATGCCAACTGACCCAGCCGAGGCTCGAACCAGCGACCTTCTTGCTGTGAGGCGAACGTGCTACCCACTGCGCCACCGCGTCGCCACAATTATTATTATTATTATTATTATTATATAACAAAGTCATTAAATAATATATCAAATTTATTTATATACAACCACAAATTATAAAAAGTTGAGACAGTAAGGAAAACGCAAACAAACAAAACAAGTAGGGATTTCCAAATTTACTTTGAAAATATTTCATGTTTCGTCTGGTCAGCTTCATTTCATTTGTAAATATACATCCTTTCCTGTCATTCAGACCTGCAACACATTGCAAAAAAGGTTGGGGCAGGAGCAATTTAGGACTAGTAATCAGGTAAATTGGTTAAATAATGATGTGATTTGAAACAGGTGATGTCAACAGGTGATTGTAATTATGATTTGGTACAAAAGCAGTGCCTAAGAAAGGTCTAGTCCTTTAGTAGCAAAGATGGGCCGAGGATCGCCTGTTTGCCAACAAATATGAGAAAATTATTGAAATGTTTAAAAACAATGTTCCTCAAAGAAAAATAGGAAGACATTTGGATATTTCACCTTCAACAGTGCATAACATAATTAAAAGATTCAAGGAATCTGGAGGAATTTCAGTGGTTAAAGGACAAGGGCGCAAGCCTAAGCTGGACTACCGTGATCTTCGATCCCTCAAGAATCGTCATTTATCTATCAAGCAATATCATCACATGGGCTCAGGACTACTTTGACAAACCTTTGTCAAGTACCACAATACCTAGTTACATCCACAAATGCCAGTTAAAAATGTACTGTGCAAAAAGGAAGCCCTATGTTAACAGTGTCCAGAAGCACCATCGACTTCTCTGGGCTCTGAGGTATCTGGAATGGACCATCACACATTGGAAACGTGTACTGTGGTCAGATGAATCAGTATTTCAGGTAGCACAGGTTTGGAACACAATATGCTGCCTTTCTTTTCAGTGATGCATATTTCAAAAAGACAATGCAAAACCACATTCTGCACACATTATAAAGTTCTGGCTGAGGAGGAAGTGGATACAGGTACAGTACTTGACTGTCCTGCCTACAGTCCCAACCTGTCTTCAGTACAGAATGTGTGGTGCATTTTGAAGCGCAAAATGCAACAACGAAGACTGCGTACTGTTGCCCACCTTAAGACTTGTTTGCAGGAAGTATGGGATAAAATTACACCTGAAACATTTTATTACTTGGCGTCTTCAGTCCCTAAACATCTTTTAAGTGTTGTGAAAAGAATAGCAACATTATAAAGTGGTAAATGCTTTACTGTTATTTTTATTTGTTTAATTATGTGGAACACATTTAATATTGTGCTTTTGTATTCTCTGCAATGAAATACAAGTAAAAGTAAATTTAGAAATCTCTTCTTTCTTTTTTATTTGTGTTTTCCATACTGTCCCAACTTTTTTCTGATTTTGGGTTGTATGTAGGTCCTATATAGCACTTTCAAGGCAAGGTTCTTTATTAAACCTTATGAAAAGGGTTCTATTTAGCACCAAAAAGGTTTCCGCTATTGTTACAAGCTGAAAAAAATAACTAATTTGGTATTGTTTAGTACCATTTATTCCAAAGAGTATGTAATGAAATAAAAGGAAAAAGTCTGAATGACTTAAGTGGTCTTAAAAGATGCAGCAATGAATCTGATCTGACTACTGGAAAAGCATGTTAATATCAGGTGTAAACTGGTCCCAAGACGTTTCTAAGTATTGTCAAATTAACAATTAATTACATTAAAGGTCTTATGCCATTGTCTTGTGTCTCACTGTAGGTTACTGCTGTCAACTTAAACTTTAAATCTTCTTTAAAAAAATCCAAACTGACAGATTCCACAGAGAGTCAAAAGCTTTAATTACATGCCTGTGTGTCCTCCATTTTTGTAAACCACAAAGAGCTGCTTTGTTTAGTCATACAAAAAAAAGAAAAAAAAATATATATATAAGTTCTATGAAATAGTTGTAGCTTACAGTGCAGTTTCTGGTGGCTTTGATTGCTAACTTAACCAAAACCCTTGTGCTATTGCATTAATATTCTACTGTGGTGGCAACTTATCAAAAGCTTCAAAAACATTTAAGGGTCCCAATTTTAAATGTAAAAGGCCCATACATATTAAAACAAAAGAAATTCAAGAGGTACAATTTTATACTTTTCTGGTATAATATAGCTCTGAAGTTCCTACTGGACCCTTTAGCTTCAAATGTGTACATTTTGCCCAGTACAGCTAGATGAGCATTTCATCAGATGATACTGCAAAATTACAATGATACTATAGTAAATTTAAAGGGATTGTTCATCCAAAAATGAAAATTCTGTAATCATTCACTCACCCTTCACTTGTTCCAAACCTCTTTGACTTTCTTTCTTCTGTTGAACACACAAGAAAATATTTTGAAGAGAGCTGGAAGCCTGTAACCATTGACGTCCATAGTATTTTTTTTCATACTATGGAAGTCAATGGTTACAGGTTTTCAACTTTCTTCAAAATAAAATCTTTTGTGTTTAACAGAATAAAGAAACTCAAAAAAGATTTGGAAGTGTTTGAGGGCAGGTAAACAGTGAATAAATATTGTTTTAATTTTTGGTTGTACTATCTCTTTAATGATTAAAAAAAAACTGTACAGTATAAACACAGATCACACATAAGTAATTTTTAAAACAAAGCTGCTTTTTGTTTATCTATACGTGATAAAATACTGATCACTTGATTTTTAAAAAAAATTATTAAATTAAGAAAAGGCAGAAAGTTAGCACAGTTACCTCACAGCAAGAAGGTCACTGGCTGGACTCCCAGCTGGAGCAGGAAGTTTTTCTGTGTGAAGTTTGTATGTTCTACCGGTGTCTGTTTGAGGTTGCTCAGGTTTCCTCCAAAGACATGGGATGTAGGTGAATTTGCATTATTGGAGACCATCCTGTATCTGCATATGCGAACCATTGGGTACACTACATAAACAAACATCAGATACCATGATTATTTAAAAAAAAAATTCATAATGGTCAAGTGGCAGGTTAACAATGAATATATGGCCCTCCATAAAAGTAAAAAAATAAAAAAGTCAGACTATGCCTGTGTCGTCAACATATAGATATACATTTACATTGAGTCATTTAACAAATGCTTTAATCCAAAGTGACTAACGAATGAGAAAGACATCAAGTGATTGATCATATAAAAGGCAATACTCCCATCAAGTGCTACTAATACAAAGTATTATCTAGTATAATACAAAGTATAACACAAAGTATTATAATATAAGATAGAGTCAGGAGGGATTAACCGTCCTGTTGATTTAGGGGTCAAAAATAACCCGAACACCATTTTAACAGTAGTTAGAAAAATAAATAAATTAATTAACTAAACAATGTTTTGTTTTGTTTTTTTATCTTGAAGTTTGGTGACTTTTTTCTAAAATGAACCTAACACTAGAAAAAGATAATCATTTTCTATTTTCATATTTTTTATAAAGGCTGTACACATCTAGGGTACAACTGTTGTCCTCCGGGTCAATTTTGATCTACCAGCTATAAAACTGAAAAAAAAATATTTACACCAGAAAAACTACTGGCGCACTCCAGGGTTAGAAAGGTTAAGGAAATAGTGTCTGTTTTTTGCTTAAGCAAGAGATTTGGGAGGGGTTTTCCTATATGAAGCAAGTGCCATCATCAAAGTTTGTAACTTTTTTTAATCACAGTCTGTGATTAACCACAACAAATAAAAGTTCCAAGTCTCTTATTTATTTATTTATAGCTATATATGGTTTGTTCATACAGATTTAGAAAGAAAAAGATAAAATATAACTGCAGCTTTACAATTAAAACATACAGTACATCACTGGGTAAGTCTTAAAGTGTACACTGACAACAAAATGCCAACTTGAAAATACTAAAAGCATAACAATAAAATGTAAACAGTGATTAGGCGATATGACTTCTAAATGGAGTCATTTTTTTATACTTGCACATTTAAAAGTTGCAAAGTTATGCACCATGCAACAGTTACAGCACGTGGCAGACATGTTTGCATTATGTGGGTCAGTCAGGAAACCGTGGTTGTCTCCACTGTAATATTGCGTCTTTCTCCGGTAGTGGAAAATGACATCATGCTTCTCTGTAAGTTGTATCACAACAAATCAGCCATAGCAACAAAAGCTCTGTGCCATTTTTGTTTTGTTATAAAAACCTTAAGCCACAGGAAATGTAAAGTAAAGACCTTGCATATGTCTGGCAGGAGAACAAGTTCCACCTCAAATGAAAATCGTGTAAGGACAATGTAAAGAGCATGACAGACAGGATGAAGTCTACTACTTTATGTATTTAATTCTCTATAAATTAATGAAAGAAATATATTAATCCCAAAACATGTGAGACTGTTAGTTACAGTTACAGTCATGAGTTGATTGGTATCCATTTAATACATAAAAGATGTATTTTTGTACTTTTGTACAAGCATGATAACTTTTGCTACTACATAAGTAGCTAAAAAAAAAAAACATTTAGCATTTAATTAAATACATAATGCTGACAGATCGTCTAATGCAAGTTTCTTTGTTTTTCTGTGAATGGCCTACAAATCAACACAGGAAATTCCCTCTCCAGTCGTCCACTTCTCCATTTCCCCTTCAAAATGAGAAGAAGCTTTGGGAATAACTGTTTTGGAGTATACCATCCCTTAGGGCTCAAAGGTAAGCTCTGCATGTAGGGCACAGTCCTATGAATCGAATGAAATGGTGAGTTACACATAGCAGTTGTGAAGAAAAGAAAACACAGCCTTGTGATAAATAAAGACATAGCATCAGTTTGATGGACCTGTAATCAGTCACATTCAGTTGCATCATCTGTAATGACAACAAACCAGAGAAAGATCTGCATGGTCACAGACAGATAATAACTAAAAGAGCAAATCACAAATTAATTTGTAAAGTTTTAACATATTTCATTACTTTCAATGGGTGACCTTAATGGTGCCATTTAATGCACTGGTAGCCTATATCACATTTAAATTGCTCTCTGTTATCTACATAGAAGGTTTGTGGCAAAAAAAAATCTATTTATCCATTTACATTTACAAGCTCATACTGTACCGAAGAACCGTACCCCTAAAATTAAAAGCTCTATTTTTACCTTATTTGTAAGAGTCATGAATATTAATGAGCTCTGTTCTCTTACTCTCTCCAAAGCTCTCAGAACGCTCTACTTTCCGCAATCTCATGTCTCTAATACTCACACAACTTTGTGCCTTTATTCATTCATTCATTTTCTTTTCGGCTTAGTCCCTTTATTAATCTGGGGTCACCACAGCGGAATGAACCGCCAACTTATCCAGCATATGTTTTACGCAGCGGATGCCCTTCCAGCCGCAACCCATCACTGGGAAACACCCATACACTCCCATTCACATACATACACTATGGACAATTTAGCTTACCCAATTCACCTATAGCGCATGTCTTTGGACTTGTGGGGAAACCCACGCAAAATCACTTTGGTGACATAACTTGACTTTCTTCTCCCTATTTCCTGAAGATCTGTTAAGAAATCCCCTTTGTAACTCCACTGTCATTTTACCAGTTATCAGAGATTTGTCATATTTATCTTATGATTTCTTATGAAGCTTTACTGTGATTGTTAACATATGGTTGGATACCTTGCAACAGACATTTTTTTTTTTTAATGCATTTCCACTGTGGTTACTTTTCTTATAGGTAACACCATTAAAGATCATGCTTCTCAATGGTCTTACTGTGTTTTTTCCCTGTCACAGTAATTCAAATGTGTTGAGATACATAATAGGATAATGAGATAAGGACTGGTCTGATAATAAGATCAATTTAAAAAAAGATAATCATTTGACAATTCTGCTACACTTAAGATTTAAAGGATTTCATCATTACTTCATCAAGCTTCCTCAGATATTTTCACTGTTATAGCAAATGTATGGTTGTGGAAATGAACTAACATCATAACACTATTAACAAACCATAACATATAAAACAAATAAAGCATAATCTCTTTTTTGATGTTTATATATGTTTATAATATTTCATAAAAACCTTTAATATTGGCAAAATAGTAGGTAACACCAGCAACAAGAACAACAACAGCAAAATAAATAAAATAAATGGTTTGTGTGATCTTTAAATGAATGTACAAAAAATACAAATAAAAACATAATTAAGCTGTCATTTATGTGTTTTCACAAAGTCAAAAGACGACAATGTGCACTAGCAAAATAAACATTGTAAATTTTGGTTTCATACTGACTTGCACTAACAGAAAAAAGAAATAGCTCACACAGGTGCTCTACCAACACAGCTGTCTAACAGTGCCTAGAATCCCAGGCCAAGAACAATTTGTAATTATGCAGTGCAATACCAGGTTTGTGTGGGATTTCAACTGGAATCATACCTGACTGTTCATTTTCGACATTTTGAAAAAAAAAAAAAGCAATAGTTGATTGACATATATACCATATGTCATCTATACCTCAAGATCAATTTAAGGGTTAAAACTATTCAGCCCGATAGTGGAAGAGCTGCTTATGGTGTTTGAGATGTGCTGTATGTTCTTGTCAACTCTTATTATTCAGCTATTAGTTTTTTTATTCTTTTTATGCAAAAACCATTACATGTTTATAATGGCTTCATTTCAATCATGTTTATGACTGATTTATGACAAGTTTTGTTGTCTTCGTAATGTCAAGTTGTCATGACAAAGACAAAAAAAAGTTTGTGATGCATTTGTTTATGTCAAATTGGGATAACAAACAATTATTATAAGCATGCGTAAATGCATCTCATTCACATTCATGACATGGTCTTGTTATGATTATGAAGGTTTAATGACAGTCTTATGAACACCCCTTCAAGTAAAGTGTTACCATATTAATAAATAAGTAAAAACAAACAAAAAAACATACAGTGACATCATCGCAAGGCAGCAGGCAAAACCCAGAAAACTGTAGGATAAAAAAATTAAAGTTTCAATAATAACTGAAAGATGTACATAGATCCAGTAATTTAGATCCAGTAATTATAATAATAATTATTATCATTATAATGATAATAATAATTAAACAGTTTTTTATTTCTCCTCATTGTAATTTGGCCCCCCTGAA
>CAIGQV010019084.1:7039729-7059969 GCA_903798115.1 Danio jaintianensis
GTTTATTTACACACACACACACACACACACACACACACACACACACACACACACACACACATCTTTTCCCCCAAAACATCCCAATTTTACAAAGCACTACTGTGGGCGTTATGGTAACTAATAATTATCATGGTTAATTGTTATTATGGTTGCTGTGAGAGAGAGTGAAATGTCCCGGATGAGGTTGAGTCACCCGCGCTGACGTCACTCGAGTTCTGAAAATGGCTGAGTCGGAAGAGGAGGTGGATGTCTTGGTCCAGAGAGTTGTGAAAGATATCACTAACGCCTTTAAAAGAAACCCGAACATGTACGTATGTGAGTTCGCATTGTCATTCGTTGCGCAGTCTTCTAGTTTAGTCTAAGCAGCGTGTTCAGACTCTCGCTCTAAGTCGCCGGCAGAACAGAGCAGCAGCAGCCGCCTGTCTGTAACTTGCGCAGGCAGTGGCTCTGGCTAACAGGCTATTAACCAGCTCTAACCCACTGGCGCCCGGCACAGGCCAGCAGAAGACTGTAGAGCCTTCCAACATTTCATTTAGACCGTGTCTGGACGAACTTGTTTTGTTTAACCTCTCCGTGCGAACGCCGAAAGTTTTTCTCACTGAAACGTTAATGTGCATGTTTGTCATGCTGTAGCTAACTTAGTACTGTCAATGTTACTCGCTGGTTAAATTTAGCAACCAGATAATCTTTCACGTTATATTTATTGTCATAATCACACAAATTGTTTATGTTTGTTTGTTTGTTTTTTACTGGCAACGTTATATGGAGTGTGAGAATCTGTGGTTGCAACATCTTGCATCTTAATGTAACCAGACAAATCACTTAGCTCCACAATTGCAACATATACAATGAGGATTAAAAAAATGCATAATTTAGTTTTCTCTATATAATCATTTAGCACACAAGTTAGGTTTTATATATGAAGCAATAAACAATGTTTATTTTGGCAACTGCCGTTTTTATAGCATAAATGTGAACGCTATCAAAGGTACCTGCTACACATTTTCATAGTTGAAGATGAATGTCAATTCATGTTGTCTGACATGTTTCTTGTCCACTACAAGAATTTAGGAATCAAAATGGCATGTTCTGTGTGCAGTTGTTCTTTTTGTCTTTGTTGGGTCTGTTTGTTTCATGTTTGAAGATCAGTGTCTTGTCCCAATGGTTTAATCTCTCCCTTTTCTTATGGCACTCTTGTATTTCTGCCAGAGAGGTGCATCTGTAGCGACTCTGTGTCAGCTGAGATGTTTTGGGCTTTATGCATCCCTGTTTGCCTTCAGCTCCTTATCCTAAAATAGCCACCTTCTTTTTATCTTCACAGTGATGAAATTGGCCTCATTCCGTGTCCTGAAGCCCGCTACAACAGAAGCCCCATCGTTCTGGTGGAGAATAAGCTGGGAGTGGAGAGCTGGTGTGTTAAGTTTCTGCTGCCCTATGTGCATAATAAACTCCTGCTCTACAGGCAAAGAAAGCAGTGGCTTGACCGGGAAGGTAGGATGAAATATTATTGGGTTAGCTAGCTTGTTTGACCACCTTGCATTGCTGTGACCATAGCGTTTATGAAAGGATGGCTGTTTGATAAATAGTTCGGATCTTTGGGGATAAAAAACTCTGATATTTCTCTCTTCTTCTCTTCAAGCTCTGGTGGATATAACCTGCACATTGCTTCTGCTGAATCCAGATTTTACCACTGCCTGGAATGTCAGGTACATTTCCATTGTCCACACATCTATAGTATTTTTAGAAATTCTCTATCTTTCTTCCTTTTTATGTCAGCATTTTATCACTCTTTATTTATCGTTGGGGCTATTTTTTTGAAGGATTGTCTAATTTTAGAAAAAGGACATCAAAAGGCTGCTATTATGTTAATGCTACTTTATTTTCATAATTTTACAGAAGGAATACATTTTTTTTATTAAGTATACTTGCATATAGTAAACTCTGTAAGCCAGGCATTTCCATTATTTTACATCTACCAACGACTTCGAATAATAATCAATAATAATCATCTTCATCCAAGGAACCTCCATTTTGGAATATAAAATGCATCTGTATAGTTTTTTGTACAAGGACCTATATTTTATAGTTTATACTATGAAAAAATAATATTGTTTTATTTGTTTATTCACACATTTCCTTTTTATTTAAATCAACTGTGTTTTAAATCAGCCATTTAAATTTGATGTGTTATGGTCCAATGCTTATTTGTTTATTGTAATAATTTTTTGCTTTGCTTATTTTAATGTATTATATCCATACTTGATTTATTGTTCATTATTTTGTAATTACTATACGTTTTATGTTATGTCGTTTACATTTTTATTTCAGTTTTTCGTTTCTTTTTGTACTGATATATTTTAACCATATTTTTTGTATTTTATAAATGTAAATTTTTTTGTGGTTTTAATTCTTGTTTTTTTGTTAACAGCTTTTACATTAAGTGAAATTACATCTGGTGCACAGAAGTCATTGGCACATGCCACTGAACTTAGTGGCACTTTTTATCAAAACTTATGTAATGTGTGTGCAGGTCGCTGTGTGTGTCCTCCTTCAGTAGTGTCTGACACGCACTGAAGCATAATGTAGACTTTGAAGGCACACACACACAGAAAGATATTTAATCAACAATATGCTGCTGTCAAACACAACATAGACTGGACTTCTCAGTGACTACGTTTACATGGACATCAGTAATCAAATTATTTATATAAACTGCTGGAAGAGTGTTGTTTTAATGGAATTTAATACCGCACACCCTATGGGGAAAACCGATTTTTATTTTTTATTGGCATGTGCCACTAAAACTTGTGACATGCCGATAAATTGTGTACTGTGTCACCAACGTTGTGGCAGTACATGGCACTTTGTTGACTGATGTTGTCTGCTGGTGCATAATGTAGGTTTTGTATGTTTAGTTAACAATAAGTTCCTGTCAAACATACGATTTATTGCATTGTGGAGTTAGTTTGTACAACATATACAGGGCTTCTCTGTTTTTTTTAAAGGTCTTTCATACTGGGTGCCTGCATTTCACATTTTTGGAATGCCATAGACTTTTAAAGGTCTATTCCAAACATTCAAGTCAATGAGTTCAACCCCCCTTTCCACATTAAAAGCTTAAAATTATATATTAACCCTTGTGTATTGTTCAAATCTTTCATTATGTTAGTGGCTGTTTTTGCCCTGTTGACTTTCATTATAATGACATTTTTTGATTGTAAAGCCTTGACACCAAATAATCATGCAATCTTGGTTGCTGGTGGTTTTCCCTGTATTTTTTACTGTTGATCATCAGTTGGCATCATTAATCCTTTAGATAAGTCTGTGCAAAAAGGTTTCTGGCTTTCTATGGAGTATAGCGGCAAATTATAGTGTGTGTGCATAAATACACTTACTATGTTTACCATGTTCTGAGGGCTGAGCTGCTTATTTTGATTCTCTCAGACATATCAAGGTAAGTGTGCGACGGTCACGCACAGTATACTCCATATAAAAGCCAGAAACTAAGCTTTTTTTTATGCTGCAACTGATGATCAACAGCAAAAATTACTAATTGTACCTCTTCCCAACAGGGAAAACCATCAACAATCAAGAATACATAATAATATGGTGTCATGGCAATCAAAAAATGTCATTATAATGGAAGTCAATGTGGCAAAAACAGCCACAAACATAACGAATTGGTAGTAAATTTGCCCACAGTATATTGAGTTTTTGAAAAAGCATTTTCCCAAAATATGTGTCAAAATAAGATTTGTCACCAAAAATCATTCCATTTTATTCGATTTTTTTCAAATTATGGAATTTTTTTAATTAAACTCAAAATCACCCCAGCACACAAGGGTTAAGATTACAGCAAACAGTGATCAGGGCAAAACCCCCAACAACAACACACATTTTGTTTTCCTGGCAGCTTAAGAAATTATCACAGAGATATCACGAAGATCCACTATTGAACTTATCAATGAAAAAGGGGTAATCACAACAGATCCTGGTGAGATTAATGACATCTTTGTCAAATCTCTATATCCTACGTTCCCCCCCCAGCTTTTTAGATGGATTGGCTCTGTCACTGAAGAAACAAGATCTCAGTTTGATGGGGAGCTGGAATTGAAAGAGATTTCTAATGCTAATCTTCATATGAGGGGTGGTAATGTGGTGGGCCTAGATGGGCTTCTAATTTATATTTGTATGGAATTTAAAGAGAAATTTAAATCTCCATTACTGGATATGTACTGTATGTGGAAGCTTTTCAACAAGGTTGTCTCCCTCTTTCATTGAGAAGTGCCCTCATTACCCCTCTATTTTAAAGCAGGGAATATCATCTGTGGAATGTGGTTCATTTAGGCCAGGGGTGCCCAAACTCTGTCTTGGAGGGCCGGTGTCCTGCATAGTTTAGATCCAACTTCCTTCAACACACTTGCCTGGAAGTTTCTAGCATACCTAGAAAGAGCTTGATTAGCTTGTTCAGGTGTGTCTAATTGGGATGGAACTAAACTCTGCAGGACACCGGCTCTCTAGGACCAAGTTTGGGCACCCCTAATTTAGGCCAATCTCACTTTTAAATGCAGATTTCAAAATTATTGCTAAAGCATTGGCAATGAGGCAACCTGAGTTGATTAAAAATTGTCAAGGGTTCCACAATCTAAGGAGAGTACTTGACCTATACATGTGGAAGATGATATGGCCATTCTGTCTCTCGCTGCTGAAAAGGCATTCAACAGACTAGAATGGCTGTACTTAATGGAGGTGTTAACAAGAATTCTGAAGATAGATGGATTTAGTTTTAGTTAAAAGCTTCTGGCAATAGCAATATTCATTAATTTTTCTTTGGCTTAGTCACTGATTTATCAGGGGTCACCACAGCGGATTGAACCGCCAACTACTCTGGCATATGTTTTACAAAGTGGATGCCCTTCCAGCCGCAACCCAGTACTGGGAAACACCCACACACTGTCTCTCTCACTCGTATGCACACTCATACATTAAAGCCAATTTAGTTCATCCAATTCACCTATACCGCATGTCTTTGGATGGTGGGGGAAACCGGAGCACCCAGAGGAAACCCACACAATAGTAATATGATCAATACTGTTCATGGTATTTTTACAGGAGCTTTAGAACACCGTATTTCCCTATACGCTGATGATGCCATTGTATTTCTATCAGAACTTGGAAAATCAATCCCATCCCTTTTAAACTTAATGGCTTGTTTGGCAGTTTTTCTGAATTGAAAGGAAATAAAAACAAATCTTCAGTTATGTTCCGTAATGAACAAGAGAGATTAATACCAATGTGATTCATCCATTCATAAATGGTTTTGATTATCTAGGAATTAAAATAGCCTTTAAAATAAGCCTATTTAGAGCAATGAACATTTAAAAGTTACACTATCTGAAGAGATGACTAGATGGACAACACTGCATCTTTTTTTTTTATTAGAAGAATAAAATACCTCTTCCCTCTTCAATATATTATTTCTAAGAATAAGGCTTCTTTCTCTTTATTTGGAATAACAGGAAGCCAAGACTAAGGCTTGCATTATTATTTTTTTTTGTATGAAAACGACATGGCTTCAACTACCAAATTTTGTTAAATAACATTAGGCTGCTCAGTTAAGAGGTGCATTGTTTAAGTTCTCTAGTGAAGATGCTGTGGCTTGATTACATGTTGGAAAGTTGGCCGTAAAAAGCCTTAATAATTGAGAGCTTTTTATATTCAGCAACCCCTAAAGAAAAAAAAAAAAACAAGTAGCAAAATTTCACATACTTCAAACACTAAAAATAAATAAATGCATTGCAAATGCTTTATTTTCACACATTTAGATAATTTGCAACTCCCCCTATTGTCAATAGTGAAAATAACATACATAGGAAAAAAATTGCTAGCATTGATTCAAGATATTTATATGTACATTATGTTAGATGACTGGAACACAAGCTGTTTAAATACACAAACTCATTGAGTATGTATGAAGATAGTTGCTCTTTGTCCAGTAAAGAAAGAAAATTGGTTGATTTGTACCTATTACAAGCAAGGCCAAAAATATGAATTGCCCCTCCATTGGACTATGGCTGAGAAGCTTATTAACATATCTGTGTCCTGAAAAGCTCACAAATGTAATATCATCATATTTTTATATATATATATATATATATATATATGGCAGGTGTTTTTGAACTTTGCTAAAATGTACATATCGAAGAACCTTTAGATTTGTAAAGGTATTCAGTGTGGAGAACAATCTTTGGGAGAAACCAGGTTTAGTCAGTAGACCAGTTCTTCTCTGGCCAAATGGAATAAATGGCGAACTGCAGTAATCAGACTAATAATGGAATACAATAATCAAATGATAGAAGGCAGCATATTGTTGATTACAATGGTTTTGTGTGTTTGTTCACAGTCTACTATTCTTCTACAAGAATCAATTCTGTCACCAATGGAGGAGCCACGTAGTAACATGCACCACGACACAATCAATGACACAAGTCAATGCATCGGCATGTCACGAGTTTTAGTGGTACATGTCACTATACACTGACACATGCCAATGAAAAATGGATGTGCCAATTTAAGTGGCATGTGCAAATGGCTACTATGCATCTGATGTCTTGTTAAATCTGCCTCAAGAACTGCCTAAATGGCTTGTATGATAATATTGCATGAAAGAATCGTATTGTCCAGAAGATGGTGCTGTAATTTCCTCTTTTCTTTTTTTAGAATTTTGATATTTACAGTCTTTGTGCATTCATCTGGGAATTGATGAAACTGTATGTTTCCTAGGAAAGAGCTCCTGCAGTGTGGTGTGTTAAACCCAGAAAAGGACCTTTACCTCGGCAAGCTAGCACTATCTAAGCATCCTAAAAGCCCAGAGACATGGATACACAGGTTGGAGAATTTTAATAAGTGGCCACAAATGTCATTGCTTAAACCAAAAAGCTGAACGGTCATGATGTTTTATCCAGCTAGTAAAATCTAATTCAAAATGAGAAATCCTTATGTTGGTTTTAATAAATATTTTAGCTTATCATAAGCAAATGAAAGTCATTTTTATATAATATAGTTAAATCTTTTTGCTTGTTAGGTATTTTCCCCCTTCCTTATAAAATGTTTGGGCAAATCTGTTTTATTTATTTTGATAAGTATGATTTTATGGCACACCAGCAAATACAGCCACAACATAAGAATTTAGGAGTCAAAATTAAATATTTGTGCATAACCAGACATTGGAGAATATAGTTAAATGAGATCTTTCAAAATATTAAAGTTGACACTGATGTGATGCATTTTGTGCACGTCAAGTGTCCTATTTTCCAGAGTGCTTCTTTTGCTTCGCTGTTAGATTTAGATAAGTCTGAATCTTCAAATATTGATGTGAAAAACTAATAATAAATTAAGCATTAAGAAATTAATAATGGAATAGCTGGAGGCACCATACCAGAAACACTGTGCAGTGCTTTCATGTAGCTGCATTAGTATGAAAGAGAACTTGCTTGTCTGAAATGGTGAAAGCAGTGGCCAGGCCACCATGAAATTAAACCGTCTGCAGTTGCAGACCTCTTGCAACATGTCAACAATGGAACTAACTGAAGCAAAATTTTATCACTACTGCAAGGACAAGGGCAAATCTCTTTACAATATCCCTGGAAAGCTAATATATATACTCATAGCTTGTGCTACTGACAAGACCAATAAATTATATACAGGGAATGCGCAGTATACATTGAAGCTGTCAGTTAATTTGCAAATAAGTACATACATTCAGATTTTTACTATTCACCTTGTCAATTTGGATCAGGTTATTGTCTGAATATAATATAGTCATCAAAATGTGAGGTCTATCCACATATAAACAAACCTAAACGTGTGATCAGATAAATGGCGTGGTGCAAAAGAGCAATGTTTTAATAATAATAATAATAATAATGTTTAATATGCTTAAAACATAAACATTATATGGAATATCTTTTCTGAACACATTTATATCATGACAATTATGCAACTGGTTTTATTCTCTGTGCATCCAGACATATGTTTCTGATCATCTGGCTGAATGTGTATTGTGTGCACAGGCGCTGGGTGTTGCAGAGGCTGCAGAAAGAGTGCTCTCCCTCTGGACAGGAGCTGAAGGATCTGGCTCAGAGCAGGAGGCAGTGCGAGCGGCTGCAGAGGGCCTTGCAGGAGGAGATGAGAGTCTGTGCAGATGCAGCTGGCCGCTACCCCAGCAACTACAACGCCTGGTCCCATCGGATCTGGGTATTGCAAAACATGGCTAAAGGCAATCTGAAGGTAGGCCGTCTCAGTCCAGAGCACTGCGTCTGTGTCATTTCTCATACTGATGGAAAGCGTCTGATCGTTAGATGTCATTTTGTTTTGTATATATCTCAAAGATTAGAATTGTTTTGGTGTACTTTTAAGGATCGATGGATCACACCGGCGCATCATCAGTGTTGTTACAAGGAAAGTATCATGACCTTGTTGGTTATTTATGAGGTTGATAAATCTACGGAGCCTTTGATGATCTTAATACCTTTCTTTTCCACTTGAATATCATAAGAGACCTGATTACAGATGCCACAGGTTTCTGTCCTTTTAGCTTTTTCTTATTTATTTATTTAGGAGTGAGTGAGCCTTGTGCTGTTAGTCAGGAGAGCTTATTGGCTTTAAGGGGGTCAGTAAGTGCCAGACCTTTGATGTGTGCTTATCCTTTCTTAATTGGATGCGAAATTAGGCAAATGTTACAGCGCTCAATCCAAGCTAAAGGCTCTCATATAAAAAGGATGAGCCTGTAGATTTAATGATCCAGGGCTAAACAGACTTGAATCAGTCTGGGCTGTTCATAAGCTATTTCAGGAGTAATTGGGTTATGCGGCTGTCATCTTGCATTCCTGCATGTCTTGTTTGTCTTCTCTGCATGTCTACTGTTTTTGTCAGTCTGAATTCTCAATCTAGATCTCTGTAGAGCTGCTTAGTACCTAGCTGAAGACATAATGTTTTGAAATATTTTTAATGTTAAAAAACTTCTCTGATATTCGCGTTAGCTTTGCATTGGATTTTGCATTCTTTTTGATCGGCTCATGGCAGTCAAATGTCAAGTGCTCTTTATTTCTATAGCACTTTTACAATGTAGATTGTGTCAAAGCAGCTCTAGATGAAGAAAAGAGAATAAAAAGCCAGAATATTTTATTTTATAAGTATATGCTGTTGTAGTTCTAGTTAAATTAAGACTGATTCAGAAATTAATATATGTACTCTTTTAGTTCAAGAATATAGGTTTTTTTTTACATAATATTTGGGGGAATATATGGGACTGAATTGTATTAATGCAGTTGTTGTAATATATTTATTATCTGTTAAACACTTATTGAGCATAGACCTGATAATGAAAATATTTTAGAAAGTCTTCCTGAATGGTTTGGAGCACATGCTTTCAAAAAAATATAAAATAAAGGCACTTGGTTAAGAGTTAAAAGTCAAAGAAATATATATTAATTGTTATGAAATTGTGCTAAATGTTGTTATGCGTTGTTATTTTTACTTAGATTAAATGATTTCCTCTTTACCGAAAATGCTTGTAGATCATTTTAATAAGAGTGCATCCTTAAATTTTGCAGTGCCCACTTTTGTAACATATTTTAATGCTGCATAATTATGCAAAATGTTATGCAGAAAGTGTATTTTATATTTTATTTAAGGCGTTTGAATAAATGATTTAATATATTGACATCCATAGAGCTTACAGCTTGCTAGCTGAATTAAAATTCACAAATTCAGCTGCAACAACCTTCAGCATGACAGCATCATACGGATGTAATACTCTGTGACGTTCAACTGCAGGTTCTGCATGATGAGCTGTCCTCCACTCGACTCTGGGTGTCCATGCATGTGTCAGATCACAGTGGCTTCCACTACCGTCAGCATCTGCTCAAGGCCCTGGCCAGAGAGCTGAGCCCGGCTGCAGAGAGAGACATCTGCCCCAGCCATCAGCCCAACGGAGAGAGCACGGCGACCGCATCTGATGACAATCACCACAAAGACGTCACGCCTCAGCTCTTCCATGAGGAGATCCAGCTCTGCACTGATCTCATCGAGTCATATCCGGGTCACGAGACTCTGTGGTGCCACAGGTGAGAATGATCAATTGGAGCATTTCAAACCAGAAGCGCATGTCCAGGGCTGTATCTGATATTTTGAGTGCACTATTTGTTGTCCGAAACCATAGTAGACCCGATGAAGTGCACTCAGTCAATCCCAAGCGCAGCAATGACAAGTGTAGCATTGTGAGAGTTAACACGCTGAGTGAATTTCCACATCTGACCACAAGATTGTAATTAAAAACAAAATGAATATATTATTTCATTTAAAGTAACGTTTGTATACATGACAGAAATCAAAAGCCTTTGTTTCATTACTAATAGACAGCTTGCTAATTGTTAAATCCCTATCACAGGGTCTGACCTGGAAGTAAAAAATCTAAATCACGTCCTTCAAGTGGGCTAATGTAGGGTATGGTGATTTCAGATACAGCACAGGTCTTGCTAGTCATGCAATCAGTCAACATCAGACTCTCAGTGTGAATACAGTGACTTTGTTTGCCAGTAGTCTGTCCTTGGCCCTCAGCTGGTCTGGCCTGATGTGTTTATGGCTTACTGTTATAAAATGATGGATAGTCTTGTGCTGCAGAGTTGTAGCTCACCGAGGGAGAGGCAAACAGTTTGCTTGATCTTTTTATTTATTTTTTTTATTTTTTTAAAGCTCCTCAAATGTTTACCCTTTCCAGCCTCGTGTCTTGGTGCTGAGGGAAGGAACAGCTGCTCAGTGAATGGTGTTTATGTATCTTTAGCTTGTGTTTGCCGCTTTAAAGTGTATCACGGCAACAGATCTATTTCATTTACAGGTCTGCTGTTAGTGTGAAGAGAAGACAAATTCTTTTTTGTGCAACATTTCATGCTGCATTGTGAAACATGAGGCATTAATAAGCTCTTGCTTTAGTCACTGACATTTTTAGGAAACTTTTCAAGTCTTTAGTCCATTTTTTTATCAGCAACATAGCTTGTAATATAGTCACAGTTAGGGTTTGATGACTACTTTTTATGATATTTGCTGCATATAAAACATTTCTGTTTGGATTAACTGTATTTGCAAAGAGAAAAGTAATTATCAATAAGTAAAGGGTCACACAGTTGACAAATAATATGTTTTCTATACGGCTTATTTGTTTAACAACTTTATTAATCCCGCAAGGGGCAATTAAATTAGGTAAGTAGAATCATGACACAACATACCAAATCACACAAAAAGGTACGATAAGGAGTAATAAAAACACATCTCAGCATGCTTCATAATAAATTAAATAAATAAAATTCCATACATCTAAACCAATACAAAAGCTTGCTCAAATGTGAGGTTATAATCCCTTTTATAGCTTCTGGAACAAATGTAAATTTATATTCGTTAGATGAGCATTTGATATTGTTAGTTGCCACTGTTTATCTCTGAACATCATGATGCAAAGAGAATGCAGAGGTTGCTGAACAAACTCAAATCCAGGCTTCTCCAACAGGCGGCACGTTTTCTACCTGTGGCACCATTGGCGGAGGGAGCACATGCAGGGAGCAGGATCACAATCTCCACCTCTCACCCACACCGATGTCCTCCTCAGCAAGGAGCTCTGTGACAACAACAGCACCTCCCAGGCAATGGACGTTGACTGTGCACAGGACGGAAGCAAACACGGAAGCTATACCCAGGACACCAAGCGACTGAAGCGGGGCCCTCTGCTTCCCCAGCCAGGATTTCCCTCAGAGCACACGTTCATCTCTGGAATCCTCACAGGCTGCCGGAACCCCGAGCAAAGCCGCTTTGCCATTGCCTACAGAAAGTGGCTGGACTCGGTAATAGGTCAGTAGCTTGAGAAACACTCCGCCCACCACCATGTGGGAGAGCTGTGATAGGTCATCTTATTTCTGGCTCCAATCGCCCACACCCGCTTCTCTGAAAATGGCTGGACTCCTTGGCCAGCTTGTCAGAGATGCAGATTTCCACTCATGATGAAAACCCATGAAGCGTCTTCATAGTGTAAGCCTGGTCTGTTTCCGCTGCTTTAGTTCAGGTACTGGATATCTCAGGTCTGTTTTCAGTGTACAATAATTTTTCTTTTTCTTTTTTTTTTTCTATAAAAAGCTACAGTTGTAGATGTTTTTTTTTTTTTTTTTTTTTATGTTGTGTAACGTCTTCCTCCACAAATCGATTACAGTATGCTCTCATCATGCTGTCCACAGATTTCTATCCGAAATCCTAAACGCACACTTGAAGGGAACACTTAGAGCCCAAAGTGATTCTGACCCAGTTTCTTTCTCTTGTTTAATTGAGGGCAGACTGGCTCTCAATCCCATCTACTGCTCCTCTTTGAACTTTTGTACTAAAGCATGAATACTTTTCAACACAAATGTTGATGTTTTGCTACAAGCAGAAACCTGAGCACAATCTTTGAATTGAAATGTTCCTGGAGCCATTTGATATGTTAGGGCTGGAGGCAGACATTCTCCTGAGCTTTAAAGATAAATAAAACAGCTGGATGCGTATGAAATTGGCAGAATTTATGGACTCTGTCCTCATTCAGGTGAGTATTTGTATCAAATACCTGACATATCTGTTTCCTCTGCTCATGCAGATGATTCTTGGGCATTTGAGAATAAAGGCTCATAAGCACATCATCGACACTCATTGGAATTACGAAGACCACGTTGGAGTAGTCATCGTTTAAGCACAAATTTTAGGTTGTAGTTCATCCAGGTGGTCTCTCAGATGCATGGGTTTTCATGATGAAAGGGAATTGTAGCTTGACCCAAACGTGGCGATGGAAACATCAACTTGCCACATTCAAGCCCATCTGGTGCAGAACGGTGCTTATTTCCTGCACTGAGGAGGGGGAGTGTGGGTTTACAAATGCTGCTTTTGTTCAACATTTTTGAACTTCAAATATATTTATGCAAAAATGAAAAGGTGAAATGTTGTTAGCTTCATTTATGTCATGATTTATTAAAGCTAATAAGCTTTTAGACAGTTATGGTTGACTCACTGTTACTCCCTAATTATTATTATTATTATTATTATTATAATAATTATATAAACTTGTAATAAAAGTTTCACAGGCTCAAACCTGCATTGACAATTTGATTTGTTACTCTGGTAATCGGTTCAGAATGTAGTATATCTCAGTCTTTAATTAGGACAATGATTCTTTTATATATGCACAACTCTTCTGGGGTGCGTTTCTGAAAAGTATTGTTAGCCTTCTAAGATAGTCTTTACAAGCATAGTTTTTAAGTTTCCTGAATTCATAGTTTAAACAAACATTCACAGCTCTTGACATATACCAACATATGAAATATAGGCTTAAACCGATCAAGCCATAAACCTGCAATGACGTTGGGGAACTTGGAAAAACAAAACTGAGAACAAAAATATCAAAGCAGTCTTCGAATGCTATGTTATTTACAGCAATAATCAAACATTAATTTGATCTTGAAGTTAATTTGAAACTTAAAGTTAAACTTAATTTGCAAAAGTTCTCGCTTCATGTCATTAACGGCATTTAACCAGTGTGCTTTGAATGGCATTATGTGCAACACAGTTTGACTAGCTAGTTTGTTTCTTCAAAAATATCATGGTAGTTAAGCAGTGAGTTACGTCATTGTTCAGGAAAGGCACCCCTGCTTTGATGAATTCATTTTTGAAAAGCATATCTAGAAGACTAGTAGAACTCAAGTTTCACTTCATGAAAGTCTGTTACTGTTCAGTTTTTTTTGTTGTTTTTTTTGCACAGTTGCACAAGAGTTCAAATTCTGAAAGTAATGTCGAGTTATACAATCTCAAGACTGACCCTCAGACTCTATTCAGGTCCATGTCAGAGTGGTTTTCTCTGTTCCTGCATGTCTTGGACTGGCACTTTTTGAGATTCTTGAGCTGCAGCAGCAAAATTACCGGATGTCTGTCACGTAACAAAATATGTTCAACTTCACTTACAGCTTTTAATCATTAAACACTAAGTACATGTGTGAAAATGGGAGTTAGCTTTAGAAATTAGAAGAATTGTAAGGTTTAAACATGTTTTTCAATCTTCTAATAGGATCCTTTAAGGAAGAACAGTCTAAAACTGTAATTGAACTGCATTTTTTTTGTTTTTTGCTACCAGTTCCTGTATATTTGTTCTTTAAAGCTCTTTGGTCACATAATAGATACAATTGGTTGCTAATGTCATTATCTGAAGCATAGTCACATTGATCTGTGGAAAACGCTTTGCATGTTCATTGCGTGTATACTGTCACACTGGGATCAAGGTCACGTTGTCATTTTATTAGTATAAATTTCACTTTCATTACCCATACATGCTGCGAGAGAAAACATTGTTTGGCTGCCATAACAATTAACAAATAGCCATTTGTAATAAGACTGCAAATGACTTTCAAATGTATCTCCTATTAACTTAATGAACAGTCTTATGTTGTTGAAAGCTCACAATATTTATTTATGTCTTTGTATCTATTCAGGGCTTCCTGCTTAAAATGCTTCACTTCCTAAGCAGTTTCAGTAATGCTCATCTTGTAACCTTAGAGGTTTTAAAGATGTGTAGGTTAATGTGAATTAAACTGAGGACGCACATAGTATTTCAAATCATGCCATGACAGTTTCCATTGTTGTACAGTTGTTATTTGCATAACACATTTTAAATGACTTCTACATCTATGCAGAAGGATTATGAAGGTTGTTCAAATGAAATGTAGTCTAACATTTTGTATTTTTCTTCATGTGTTGTCTGATAAGCTGATAAGGTACTGAAGGTTTTTAATAAGCATCTCATTATGTATTTTATATTTATTTGTATTAAAAGCTGCATAGACCATATTTGTTTTGTCAGTTGCCTACCACATTAAATAAAACTACTCATGAAAAGGTCCATCTCATATTTTGATTTCATATTAATTTTAAATTCATAACGTTTTTGTTTTCTTTCTCAAAATCATTTCATATTATAGAAGTTCAAGCCTTTAATACATACTGTTCAAAAGCTTAGGGTTGTGATCTCTTAACGAAGAATAATTTACGATGGTGTATATATATATATATATATATGAGCAATATCACACAAGTAGCAGTGTGACTGTATATCGGCACTGGTGAGAGGCGTGCCTTAGTGTCCCACCAGTGACAATATACAGCCACATCGCACTGCTACGAGTGTGATATTGCATTTATACAACAGTTCGACGGCATAATTGTGTATATAAAAAACACGGAGAGTCTAAAAACCCTTTTGTAAGAGGAACTAATTTCTTCCGCCATTCCTTCACATCTGCAGCTGACGTGCTGCTTGTTGCTGTATGTGGATGGAGTAATACACAAGGGTGAAGGGTTAAGAGGCTGGACGAATGCTGTTATTTGCAGTATGTTGCACAGTGTGGAGAGGTGAGCATGATCGAACACCCAATGAGGGGGGAGAGCATGCTCGGAGCCCGGCGGCTAGTCAGCGGATCAATCAGAGATAACGAATAACACCTGTTTTTCTAGTGATTGGGCCGGAGAGACACCCTTCTTGGGTGTGGTGTGCATTATTAAAAAAATAAAAATATTTACTTACCTGAATCGCCGACCCTGTCTTCTTCTTCCCACAACTTCAACGAACAATATTACAGTGGTGCCAAAACCCGGGAAGAAGAAGAAACTTTGCTGCCAGAATGACCACTCCGTCTACCAATCCATGTGCGGAAGTCATCCAGGCGCTTGCGGTTCTCCACAGAGAACAACATCATGCGCTGGTGGAGCTGAAGAAAGACCTACAACAACGATTCCAAGTCCTCGTGGAGGCCCAGCGGGAGGACCGCGAGCTAATCCGGAGTCTGCTGGCCCAGGAGATCCGGCCTGCTTCGACATCTGCCGCCCACCCTCCCATCGCATTACAGAAAATGACTTCGGAGGACGACCCGGAAGCGTTCCTGGATCTCTTTGAGAGGATGGCGGAGGCGTGTGGCTGGCTGCGGGCCGAGTGGCCGGTACGAGTCATCCCGCTGCTGTCGGGCGAAGCCCAGATCGCAGCACAGCAGCTACCGGCCCAGAATCTCCTGGTGTACGCTCACCTGAAGCGAGCCAGTCGCAACCCGGAGGAGCAGCGTCAGCGCTTCCGGATGCTGGAACTTGTGGAAAGCGGTCGGCCCTTTGTGTTCGCCCAGCAGCTCCATGACGCCTGCTGCAGATGGCTGGTCCAGGATGGCCGGGACGTTTCCCAGGTGGTGGACACCGGGGTGCTGGAGCAGTTCATCTCCCGCCTCCCCTCCCGGACATCGGAGTGGGTCAAGTGCCACCGGCCAGACGATCTAAAGACGGCCATCCGGCTGGCAGAGGATCACCTGGTGGCGAGGTCCAGGGTCGGCGAAATAACCTCTCTCTCTTCTGCCCCTTTTTCTCTGTCTCTCTCTCTCCCCCGTCCTGTTCCCAGGCCCAGAGTGTGGAGACTGCCCACACCAGCACCCAGACGGCGGTGCACTGAGGCGGATCCGCAGCAGGTCCCGCTGAAGGGGGGCGCGTATCAGGATGGAGGGGTGGAGTTTCAACCCCTGGCTGCTCCTCAGACAGCACCAGGTCTCTCTCCGGTTCAATCGGTTGGTCTTGCTGGCCCCGGGGGTGTAGGGGGAAGGTCTGGGCCGATGCATTGGCGCCGCAAAGGAGGTGAGTGCGTTGATCCGCGACCCCGCTACGCCAATCGTCGCCCCCGGTTGCGACGGGCTATACCGGATAACTGTGAGTATAAAAGGGGGTACATATCAAGCTTTGGTGGATTCGGGGTGTAACCAGACCTCCATCCACCAAAGCCTGCTTCAAGACCCGGCATTGGAAACGAGCCGCACAGTAAGGGTAAGGTGTGTGCACGGTGATGTAATTCACTACCCGCTAACGGCTATAGATATCCAATTCAGGGGTAAAAAGCATAGCGTCGAGGTAGCGGTTAACCCGCACCTCAAACACCCGCTAATTCTGGGAACCAATTGGCCTGGATTTAATAGATTATTAGGGGTCTTATGTGCGGGTGTTTCTTGGAAGAAGAAATCGCTGGATAAGGGGCGGGTCGCTCAGCTGGGGGAATCCCAAGCGATGCCGTCACGCGCTGACTCAGGGGGAGGGCCGGGAATTTCCCGGTGTAAAGACTTTCCCCTGGAGCAGTCGCTTGACGACATGCTGAGGCATGCACTCGAAAGAGTGCAGGTCATAGATGGGCAAAATCTCTAGCCTGATAGACCCCTCTCTTATCCATATTTTGCGATTATTAATGACAGGGTGTATCGAGTGACCCAAGACGCTCAGACAAAAGAAGATACAACCCAATTATTAGTACCAAAGAGCCGTCGGGAAATGCTGTTCCAGGCGGCTCATTCTAATCCTATGGCCAGACATTTAGGTCAAGCGGCCACATTAAATCGCCTCATGGCCCGATTCTTTTGGCCGGGCATTCACGGGGATGTCAGCAGATGGTGCGCTGCGTGCCGTGAATGTCAGTTGGTGAATCCACCGGCCACCCCAAAAGCGCCATTGCGCCCTCTACCAGTTATGGAGATCCCCTTCGAGAGAATTGGTATGGATCTCATCGGGCCATTAGAGCGATCCGCACGCGGGCACCGGTTTGCATTAGTCCTAGTGGATTATGCAACCCGGTACCCGGAAGCAGTAGCTCTCCGTAACATCTCAGCAAAGAGTGTTGCGGAAGCGCTGTTTCGTATAATCTCCCAAATGGGAATCCCCAAGGAGATTCTCACTGACCAAGGCACCGCGTTCATGTCACGCACCATGCGCGAACTGTACGGATTGTTGGGCATGAAATCGATTCGCACCAGCGTCTATCACCCACAAACAGACGGATTGGTGGAACGATTTAATCGCACTCTTAAATCCATGATCCGTAAGTTCGTACACGAGGACGCGAAAAATTGGGATAAGTGGTTGGAGCCCTTGTTGTTTGCTGTGCGGGAGGTTCCGCAAGCCTCCACGGGGTTTTCCCCCTTCGAGCGACTCTATGGCAGACAGCCCCGAGGGGTGCTGGATGTCATTAGAGAAGCTTGGGAGGACGAGCCTTCAAACAGTAAAAGCGAAATTCAATATATTCTGGACCTTAGAGCAAAACTCCACACACTGGGGCGGCTCTACGGAGCATTTGCTTAAAGCCCAGAATGACCAACGCCGGCGATATGACAAGGGCACTAAACTACGTACATTTTCACAGGGAGATAAAGTCCTTGTACTGCTACCCACTTCCAGCTCTAAATTACTCGCCAAGTGGCAAGGGCCGTTTGTGGTCACACGACGAGTCAGCGATCTCGATTATGAGGTGGTTCGCTCGGACAGGGCCGATTCACATCAGATTTATCACATAAATCTCCTGAAGCAGTGAAGGGAGCCAGAGGAGGTGTCGCTGGCTCACTTGTTACCAACGAGGATGACCTGGGGCCAGAGAGCACCGGCCGGGATTGGGCCGGGCGCTCTGGTCACCGGGGGCGATCATCTCTCCGCGAGCCAGCTCATCGACATCCGGCACCTCCAACGTGAATATTCCGGTGTGTTCTCGCCCCTGCCCGGTCGTACTAACCTAATTCAGCACCATATTGAGACCAAACCGGGCGTGGTCGTTAGGACCCGGCCGTATCGCCTGCCTGAACACAAGAAAAAAGTGGTTCAGGAAGAATTGAGTAACATGCTGAAAACGGGTGTAGTAGAAGAGTCACACAGTGACTGGGCCAGCCCGATAGTCTTAGTTCCTAAGACAGACGGCTCGGTCCGGTTCTGTGTTGACTATAGAAAAGTCAACGCTGTGTCTAAATTCGACGCATATCCAATGCCGCGTATTAACGAGTTGCTCGACCGGTTAGGTGCTGCTCGATATTATTCAACATTCGATCTGACTAAGGGATATTGGCAGATCCCCTTAACTCCAGTATCCCGCGAAAAAACAGCCTTCTTGACGCCATTTGGATTACACCAATTTGTGACACTTCCGTTCAGGTTGTTCGGGGCACCGGCTACGTTTCAGCGCCTGATGGACAAAATACTTGGCCCTCGCTTAGCATATGCCGCTGCTTACTTAGATGACATCATCATTTTCAGTAATGATTGGCAGCAGCATATGCAACATCTGAGGGCGGTATTATCAGCGGTGAGACGGGCCGGGCTCACGGCCAACCCGAAGAAGTGTGCAATTGGGCAAGTGGAGGTAAGGTATCTGGGCTTCCACTTGGGTCACGGGCAGGTGCAGCCCCAAATTGATAAGACTGCAGCTATTGCAACCTGTCCGAGACCTAAGACCAAAAAGGAGGTGAGACAGTTTTTGGGACTGGCGGGATATTATAGGCGTTTTGTTCCTAATTATTCGGCCCTCGTCAGCTCATTGACTGATCTCACTAAAAAGGAGGGACCGGATACCGTCCAATGGTCGGAGCAGTGCCAACAGGCCTTCACCAAGGTAAAATCTTTACTTTGCGGGGGGCGCTATTGCACGCTCCTGACTTTGCTCTCCCCTTTCTGTTACAGACGGATGCATCCGATCGGGGTCTGGGGGCGGTTCTCTCCCAGGAGGTGGCGGGAGTGGAACGGTCGGTGCTGTACATTAGCCGAAAACTCAGCAAGAGTGAGGCTAATTACAGCACCATAGAAAGGAGTGTTTGGCGATAAGGTGGGCCGTTCTCACTCTCCGTTATTACCTCCTGGGCAGGGAATTTGTCCTCTGTTTAGATCATGCTCCTCTCCAGTGGCTTCACCGCATGAAAGATACCAACGCGCGGATCACCCGTTGGTATCTGGCGTTACAGCCTTTTAAATTCAAGGTGGTCCACAGGCCGGGTGCACAGATGGCTGTAGCCGACTTCCTCTCCAGGGCGGGGGGGGGGAGGGCTGCAGGCTGGACGGCTCCCCGGCCAGAGGCGGGCGGTGGGGGTATGTGGAGAGGTGAGCATGATCGAACACCCAATGAGGGGGGAGAGCATGCTCGGAGCCCCGCGGCTAGTCAGCGGATCAATCAGAGATAACGAATAACACCTGTTTTTCTAGTGATTAGGCCGGAGAGACACCCTTCTTAAGGAGAGGAGAAGGAGCAGTCAGGAGAAGAGAGAGCACACACACACACACACAGCTACACGTGTGGTGTGCATTATAAAAAAAATAAAAATATTTACTTACCTGAATCGCCGACCCTGTCTTCT
>CAIGQV010019084.1:7064969-7078055 GCA_903798115.1 Danio jaintianensis
GGCATCTGTGACCGAGCAAGATTATGCCCTCCGGGCAGCTCTGATGCAGGAGATTCACTACTATCTTCAGCACTGTTTGATGTTGTTTTCTCATCTTCACTTTCAGTGTCATTGAGATCTGCTGCTGGTGTTACTGTGGGAGTTTCTTTTGTTTTTATTTCTGTTTCCTCCAGTTCTGTTTGTGGGTCATCCACTTTTCTTAGTCTAGACTGATGCACCAATACATATTCAAGTCAAGTCAAGTCAAGCTTTATTGTCATTCCGCTACATGCGTGGACATACAGAGTAACGAAATGTCATGTCTCGCAGGACAGCGGTGCTACATAGATTAATCATAAATACAAACTCAACACTGGACATAAGAGCTATTATAAAAAACCTATGCATAACTAACATATACTATAAAATAAAATAAAACATAATAAAATAAAATACTTAAACTATACACATAAGACAGGCTATACAAGTACTATTACATGAGACTGAACAATGTTGTGCAGGATATTGTGCAAGAGGGGTATTAAAGATAAATATTGTGCAAAATAGGTATTTAAGGTTTAATATTATGCAAGAGGTATTTAAGGTTGAAGCAAGCAGTACAACATGATTGTGGTACATTTATAGTAAACATCGCTTTCCTTATTGAGTCCTTGTAAGATGGAGTTTAGATAAAGTGTCAAGTGCATAAGAGAAAAGAGTGTTTCTACACCTGGTTTGTCAAGCCCACTCACCTGAATGAAGCACAATTTGAAATGCACAGTGTTTTTCCAAGAGACATGGAGTGATTAAGAAAGTGTCTATAGTGCAAATGTGCAACCTGGTGCAAGAGTCAGAGAGACGAGAGGGTGTCCTTCCACAGGTTGTTTGTTAAGCCCACTCACCTGTATGGGACATACTCAGGAATGCATGGGGAGGTTTCAAAGTGGGGTAACTTGACTGGAGTTGAGGGCTCTAACAGCCTGTGGGAAGAAGCTCTTGAGTAGTCTAGCCAAGCAGGCTCTAATACTGCGAAGCCTTCTTCCTGATGGCAGCAGCTGAAAGAGACTGTGGAAGGGGTGAGTAGAGTCTTTCACAATACTACTAGCTTTGCTGGAGCACCGTGAGAGGAAAATGTCCTGAATGGAGGATAGAGGGGCACCAATGATCTTTCCGGCTGTGTTCACTGTGCGCTGGAGGGTCTTGCGGTCGGCAGCACTGCAGCTCCCGTACCAGACAGTGATGCAGCTGGTCAGCACGCTCTCAATGGTTCCCCTGTAGAATGTGGTGAGGATGGGTGGAGGAAGACTTGCCCTTTTCAGCCGGCGGAGAAAGTGTAGGCGTTGTTGTGCCTTCTTGGAGAGGGACTGTGATGTGCACCCCCAGGAATTTAGTGCTGCTGACTCTCTCAACAGTCGAACTGTCGATGGTCAGTGGGGGGTGGTTAACGGAGTTTCTCCTGAAGTCCAACACAACCTCCTTTGTCTTCTCTACATTGAGGGAGAGGTTGTTAGTGACACACCATTCAGCAAGCTGTGCCACTTCCTCTCTGTAGTGCGTTTCATTGTTGTTGCTGATGAGACCTACCACTGTTGTGTCATCGGCGAACTTGAGTATGTGGTTGGACCTGAACTTAGCAGTGCAGTCGTGGGTCAGCAGCGTGAAGAGTAGTGGGCTGAGCACACAGCCTTGTGGTGCACTTGTGCTCAGTGTGGTAGTGCTCAAGGTGTTGTGGCCGACACGGACTGACTGGGGTCTTCCAGTTAAAAAGTCCAGGATCCAATTGCAGAGGCAGGTGTTAAGGCCTAGCAGATTGAGTTTATTTATGAGCTGTTGTGGGATTATTGTTTTGAATGCTGAGCTGAAGTCGATGAACAGCATTCTAACATAAGAGTTTTTGTTTTCTAAGTGGGTAAGAGCCAGGTGGAGGGTGGAGGATACTGCATTGTCCGTGGAGCGGTTTGAACGGTATGCAAACTGAAGCGGGTTGAGTGTATTTGGGAGGCTGGTCTTGATATTGTGCATGACTAACCTCTCAAAGCACTTCATAATGATTGGAGTCAGTGCTATGGGACGGTAGTCATTTAAACAGGACACAGATTATTTCTTTGGCACTGGTATGATTGTAGTGGACTTCAGACATGTGGGGACGACTGCCTGTCTCAGCGAGGTGTTGAAGATATCTGTTAAGACATCTGTCAGCTGTGCAGCACAGTTCTTCAGAACACGGCCAGGTATGTTGTCAGGACCCGCAGCCTTGCATGGGTTGATCCTAGATAGGCTCTTCCTCACATCGGCTGGAGACAGACAGAGCAACTGGTCGTTTGGTGTTGGGGTAGTTTTTGTGCAGGTGTGTCATTCTGCATTTCAAAACGTGAATAAAAGTGGTTGAGTGCATCTGGGAGGTATGCGTCATCATTACAGGTCTGTGGTGGGGGCTTGTAGTCCATGATGGACTGAATGGCTTGCCACAGGCTCCGTGTGTCTTGGCTGTCTGTGAAGTGATTATTGATTTTTTGCGAGTATGACTGCTTTGCATTCCTGATACCCCGTTTTCAGGGCTGATTTGCCTCCTGATCTGAAGGCTTCATCTCTGGTCCGAAGCAGTGCACGAACCTCTGCTGTCACCCACGGCTTCTGGTTTGCACGTGTGGTGATAGTTTTAGTGATTGTAACATCATCAATGCACTTTTTGATATAGGCATTGACAGTTTGAGTGTATTCATCCAGGTCTGTGTGGTTGTTGTAGGTGGCTGCCTCTTTGAACATGTTTCAGTCTGTGCACTGAAAGCAGTCTTGTAGTGTTTCAGTAGCATTTTTTGGCCAGAGTGTGATGAGTTTCTGAACCAGTTTGGTGAGTTTTAGAAGTGGCTGGTATGCTGGGATTAGCATAACAGAGATGTGGTCCGAGTATCCGAGGTGGGGGCGGGGCTCGGCTTTGTACGCGTTCTTGTTTGTTGTGTAAACAAAGTCCAATGTGTTGCTTCCCCTTGTTGCAAAGTTCACATGTTGGTAAAATTTTGCCAACACTACCTTCAAGTTTGCACGATTGAAGTCGCCGGTTATTATGAGAAATGCTTCCGGGTTATTTGTTTGCTGTTCGCTGATGGCGTTGTACAGCTGGCAAAGCGCGTCCTTTGTCTTTGCGCTCGGGGGGATGTAAACCGCGACAATAACAATGGCCATGAACTCCCGTGGCAAATAGTGGGCCCCCGTTTTGGGGGCGCGAGAAGCCACTGCGTCTGGACGCGCCGCCATCTTGGATCTATATCTAATAGGTTCTGCCATACCTGACAAATACAACCACACCATCTTGGCCTAGGACCACACTTGGACCTTTCGACTCACTGCAGTCTACTTTCTTATAATATACTTTATCCCCCGTCTCATATCTATCATGAACAGGTCACAGTTGCTTACAAAGGGCTTTTCTGATTCTTTCTGAGCATTCGGCTTCTGTGAATGCTTTTCTCATTGCATGCAGTGTTTCAATTTGTTTAGTAACCCAGGTACTTCTACTTGTTTCCAGAGCTGGTGGCTTATGAGTGAGCACTGAAGGCAAATTCGGGTTTTACCCAAACACTAACTGGTAAGGGCTGAAACAGTGTACATTATGCATAGCATTCTTAGCCATTAACGGCCAGTCAAGGGCTGTCTTCCAATCACAGTTGTTGTCCTTTTTTTTACCTTCAGCAAAATTTCAGTGAGGGTCTGATTATGCCTTTTTAAAAGGCCATTGCTGAATGGGCTGTAGGCTGCAGTTGTTTTAACTTCAATGTTAAAATTTTAAGCCATATTCCACATTTCATCATTATTAAATTCACCTCCATTGTCACTAAACAGTCTGCATGGAGTACCATGAACACTTATCCAACAGTAAATAAAGTGCTTCACTATCTCTCTTGGGTTCTTTATGGTGACAATACTCCCTGCACTGAAGCGTGTGAAGTGGTCAATAGCATGCAAATACCATATTCCAGGCCCAAGCTCATGCAAGTCCACTGCCATAGTCTCATTATATGTTGATGCCATAGGCAAACCTACAACAGGTTTATGTTTTGGCTTACTGTATCTACTACATGTATCACAGTTTTTTTACATTCTCATTTTACGTTTTAATGTTCTCGAGAATAGTGTTGCTTTCATCATCATGATTACCTGAGCAGGACAGTAATTCTTTTAGTCTATCGGCTGAAGCATGTTTTCAACAGTACTCTCTCCTTTTCTTTAGTTGTCAAGTTTTCTGTCACAGACAGAATTTCTTAATTTGGTGTCTTGGTCTTACTTGTCTCCTTTTTATCTAGAATGCGATCATCTCTCAAGTTCACACAGTAATGTCCTGAAGATGTTAGTTCAAGTTTAACAGGTTGTTTAAACATTGTTGCTTTGTCATGTGCAATGTCCAGAACTGCACTTGCTCTTTTAAATGACGTTTTGCTTAAAAGCATTGGTATATGGCAGGAACAACTTCTGTCTCTATTTTGCATTTGGTGTGTCCCGTTCTTGCTGGAATAGTAACTTTCCTTGTGGAGTGAACAACTTTGCCATCACCAAATCTAAAAGGTCTTGCACTTTGTTCGTCAATTATTTTTAGGAACTCACTTTGTGTCACTTGTGTAATCTTCTAGCCATTTTTCCCCACACACGGTTCTTATACAGGCTGTGTCAATCACAGCTGATCCTAAAGCCTCCACCATGAAGATTTCAGAGTTAGACATAGATTCATTTGAAAACAAAGTGATGTTGCGTTCTTCAATGTCATCTTTTAATCCTTCATCTTTTGTCATTTTTACATGTTCCTTTGCCCAATGATGTGTGCTTTGGCAAATAGCACATTTTGTTCTTCTCCCATGTTTATTAAGGGGATTTGTACCTTGAGCCACAGTTTGGAATTGCTGTGTAGTATTTAGCTTAGTTCCCTGTTTGCCTGAGTCTCTTATGTAGTAAGCGTCATCTGCGCTCTGCAGAGTACTAGCGCCCTCTTGTGGTGAAGTAACGTTATCCCTAAAAAATCTTTTCAAGGCTGATTTCATGTCAGTGAAAGAAATGGTGGAGCAAGCTGTTAGCGCTAATTGTTTATCTTTAACAGTAAGACCGGCAGTATCGAGTGACTTGAAAGCTAGTACAGCATCTGGGAGCTCCATTTTGAACTTAGGTAGCCTGTTGTATCGACGTTTGAACTCGACGGTTTAGTCCACCATAGAAACACCACTTTCTCTTGTGATCAAACTCTTCGTAAATGCTTCGTACTGTCGATCCTTTTCTTCTTTAAAAAACACAGTCCAATTTTTCTATTAATGTTTGCATACCATTGTCAGCATGCAGATCATTCGATGGTATTTCCAGTGCGCTTTTTCTTGCTCTGCCTGTTAGTGACAAGGTAACTGCCAAGGCTTGTTTCTTTTTGTCCAGGTCTGTGACGCATCTCCAAATTTCAATATCATTTTTCCAATTTTTATAAGTTGTTTTCTCATCTAACAATGGTGGATTTTTGTAATTCCCAGCAGCAGCCATCCTCTGCTACCAATGTTAAGTCAAATCACTACAACGGTTCTTCTTATTTGTAACACGTCTCCAACATGTATATCCTTCAATAACTGACAGGGATCTTTTTATACCCCAAAAAGCCTGCGCTAGCACAAACACATTCCCCTTATGCATGCGCAGCTCATAAAACATAACTTAACACCATCTACGTCAAGGCAATTCATCCATCTCTGATTACACACATCAGTTCCGGACTCTGGCAGCAGCTAGCGGGTGGAATGGAGTAGCTCTCATATGTGCGTATCGTCAAAGTTTAAAACCTCATCTTTGCTCTGCCATGGCCATTTATGATGATACTATAGGATTAGAGAACATTCTGCATTGCACTACCCGCATCGCTCAACGCTTAGCCGCTTGTTATACTCCAGAAACCGCTCACCAGCTTGCTCCCAGCGCTGCCTGTTCTCCAGTTCCAGAACCAATACAGCTCAATTCCACTCGTCTCTCCAAGACCGAAAGAGCTCGTCGTATGTCACATAGAAAATGTCTATACTGTGGAAGGACTGGTCACTTCATAAAGGAATGCCCCGTGAAACCTCCTCGTCCAGTGGTAAGTACTCTAAATGTTCCCAAAAAAGTTTTACATCTCAATCTGTCTCAGCCCTTAGATAGATTCCGGGTCTTCGGGAAATTTCATTTCATGTCTCAATCAACTTCAAATACCCTGCATACGTCATCACCAACACTACTCCATTGAAACCATCCAGGGAAAACCACTTGGATGAGGAAAGGTCAAACACTGTTCCCCTGTGGTCACTCTGCAAATCGGCTGTCTTCATCAGGAGAAATTGAGTTTTCTGGTACTGGAGGGATCCACCGTCAATATCATCCTGGGACGTCCCTGGCTTGCAGATCATTCTCCTGAGATCAGGTGGGACAACAGTGAAATAATTTGTTGGAGTTAAACCTGTCTAGAAAACTGCACAATACCTGTCGAGCCCCCTGTTTCCCAGTATCAGTCTCTCCCCTTAGCCCCTACCAGCATCGAGAGTCCAGAGGCTTCCTCCCACAACCAGATCCCACCTGATTATATGACGTTCCAGGATGTGTTCAACAAACAGGCAGCCACCAAACTACCACCTCATAGGCCATGGGACTGTGCTATCGACCTGCTGCCTGGCGCTAAACTACCTAAGGGTAGAATCTAACCCCTGTCTATCCCGGAGCACAAGGTGATGGAGGATTATGTGTCTGAGATGCTCCAACACGGATTTATCCAACCTTCCACCTCACCGGCAGCTTCGAGCTTCTTCTTCGTGGATAAGAAGGATGGAGGTCTCCGCCCCTGCATTGATTTCTGCGTCCTTTCTCCAGCCGTATCCACTTCTCCTGGTCCCAGCCTTTCTGGAAGAGCTTCGGGGAGCTCGCATCTTCAGTAAATTGGACCTGAGGAGCGCGTACAACCTCATTCGTATCCTAGCAGGAGATGAGTGGAAGACAGCGTCCATCACCCCTGCTGGCCACTATGAATATCAGGTAATGCCGTATGGCCTTTCCATCTTGCCCGCCGGCACCCAACCTTTATGAATGAGGTGGTCTGGGAGTTTCTCCATTGTTTTGTGATAGTGTACATTGATGTCATCCTCATCTACTCCCGGAACCTGGCCGAACATCGCCACCACGTCACTCAGGTCCTCCAGTACCTCCGACAACACCAGCTGTATTTGAAGATGGAGAAATCCAAGTTCCACCGATCCTCCATACAGTTCCTTTGCTACATCATTTCCCATGAAGGCATCCAGATTGACCAGGGGAAGGTCCAGATGATCCTGGAATGGAAAGAACCCCACACGATCAAGGAGCTCTCATGTTTCCTAGGATTCGCCAATTTCTACAGGAGATTTATTCAAATCTAGTTCCTTTACTGCCCCCCTAACCTCCCTCCTTCGTGGCAAACCAAAGTGGACGCCTCCACCACCGGAGTAGGGACTGTACTGTCTCAGCTGTCCAGTGAGCCTCCACGTCTCCACCCTTGTGCTTACTTCAAGAGGCGAAATGGCTGAATCCTCGACAGGCCAGATGGGCCTAATTCTTCACTTGCTTCCATTATTTCATCACATATTGACCTGGCTTCAAGAATGGTAAAGCAGACGCTCTCTCGAGGATGCATGCCCCTGACAGCTCATCTGAACCTGAGTTCATTATCCCCCAGCTCTCATCGTAAGTCCCATACGTTGGACGTTGGAGGAAGGACTGCGTGCTGCCACCCTCCAAGAGCCTGCTCCGCCGGGTTGCCCAGAAGGTAAAACCTAAGTACCAACATCCATGAGGAAGAACCTCCTGGGCATGACTCACCAACTTCCGGGCTCTGGACATCCAGGCAGCAGGAGGACCCTCTCGCTCATCCAAGCTCGATACTGGTGGTCCAGTATGACTGAGGATGTCATTAGGTATGTACGATCTTGCTCAGTCTGTTCCATGTCTAACCCCCCCTCGTCATCTGCCTACAGGCAAACTACTCCTGCTTCCTGTTCCCTGGAGACCCTGGTCCCACCTTGGAGTTGACTTTGTGACTGACCTCCCCAACTCTGAAGGTAATTCTTGCATCCTAGTCACCGTTGATGGATTGTCCAAGGCTTGTAAATTAATTCCTCTCAAGGGATTAACTACGTCATTTGAAACCTGTGAAATGTTGTTTCATAACATCTTTAGACACTTTGGCATTCCAGATTCCAGAGATTGTGTCGGACCGGCGTCTCCAATTTATTTTTCATGTGTGGAAAGCCTTTTTTAAGTTGCTGGATGTTACTGTCAGTCTCTCATCAGGGTACCACTCACAGACGAATAGCCAGACTGAGCAGAAGATCCAGAAGATCAGATGCTACCTTCGGTCATACTGCCAGGATGACCAATACAGCTGGAGCCAGTTCCTCCCTTGGGCCGAGTATGCACAGAACTACAGGATTAACACCTTTTCAGTGCATACTCGGTTACCAACCACCCCTGTTCCCTTGGATGGGGGAACCATCGGAGGTTCTAGCTGTAGATTACTGGTTCCGGGTGAGCAAGAGAGTGTAAGACGGAACAAGATACGGAACTCTTTAAAGAGCAGTAAGACTGAACAAGAGATTCACAGACCCCTGAAGATCCAACACCCCCCCGTTACCAACCTGAAGACTTAGTGTGGTTGTCTACCCGGGAACTGCGACTCCGTCTTCCCTGCCGAAAGCTGAGTCCTCGCTACATAGGTCCATTCAAAATACAGAGGCAAATCAATGACGTCACGTATCAGCTTCAACTTCCACCCAGGTATAGAATTCACCCCGTATTCCATGTATCACTGCTGAAACCATATTGTTCTCCCTCTGCAGAACCCCCTGGAGCTGATACGGTGCCCCCTCCTCCTGACATCCTTGAAATCCTGGATTCCTGATGCCGGGGTAACCTGCTCAAGTACCTAACTGACTGAGAGGGGTACGACGAAGAAAGATCCTGAGTGTCTAGAGCAGATATCCTGGATCCATCTTTGCTGGCGGAGTTTCATCAAGCCCACCCAGACCGGCTGGCCCCTAGAACTCGTGGAAGACCCCGGCGCCGGGTTAGGGCATCAAGAGCCACCCCTGGAGGAGGCAGACACACACACACAGTATAAAGAGCACCTCCTTTTACTCTGCCACGGTCGGTCCTGAAACTCACACACACCGAGTCTTCTCCCGATTCTTTCCCTGGTTACTACAGTCTTCGGATTCCTGCTCTCTGTTTGCTCCAGCGTCTTCATGTTGTCATTGTCTGCTACTTCCTGCATTCCCTTTACATGTGTCGTGTGTGTCTGCAACGGATTCCCTCATTCCTTCCCCGAACACTCTACCCTACAGTTAAGACTTTTTACATTTCATCTGTTCAAATAAACCCTGTCATTTACCTTGTCCAGTCCTCTGTGTGTCGTGACACAATGAAAGTGTTTTTTGACCTTGCAATCATATCAGCCTGTTTTTGGAGACCTTTTATATGACCTTTTATTATGCATAATAGGGGCTCTTTAACTTTACTCACTGAGTCATTAATATGCACACCCCCAGCTTTTGATTGGCCACAATGTTTTCAAGTGAGACTACAATTATTTAGTTTTTTTTTTTCACAGATTTTTTTAAGTTTAACATTCATTCATTCATTCATTTTCTTTTCGACTTAGTCCCTTTATTAAACTAGGGTCGCCACAGCGGAATGAACCGCCAACTTATCCAGCATATGTTTTACGCAGCGGATGCCCGTCCAGCTGCAACCCATCACTGGGAAATAAGTTTAACATAGTTTACTAAATTTCCTATGTATGTTGGAACTTTTATTTTTAAAACAGGACAAGTATTAACTCTGGGTAAGTCAATGCAACAGCATCTTATTCATTTACAGCTCATCAGAACAGAAAATATGGGAAAACAGATTAAAAGTTGATTCAATGCCTCCCTAAAAAGGCAAAAAGTCTGTGAAATCTTTTGTTAGTTTAATGTGTATATTGCTAAATTTTCTATGTATGTTTGTAATGAGGCAATAGATATGTATGATTGTAATGAGACGACAAATGTTTAATGCACATTTATGATTAATGTCATATCACTCAGTGTATACTGTGATTTTTCTTACTGTGAGTGATAAGATGGAAATAAACTTCATAGAAATCATCAGTTTACACAGACGTTATATTAAACCCAGCCTCTGATTTCATTAACATTAAACCCACAAAATACAACAACGTACATGTACATCTCCAGATATGTGCATAAGTCTTTTATCTGAAGTTTGAATCAAGTCTTTAAGAGTCAAGTCTGAAGTCTTTATAAGTGGAGTCAGAGTCTGTTAGAAGATATGAGCACAAAACAGATTTTCCTGGTTTTCCTTGTCAAAGTCATTACCTCATCTCAATTTCTGGTGGTGTTTAGACTTAAGTAGACACTTTTAAAGATCTTCATGAGTTATCAGCTGATCATGCAACAAGCACATTTCTCCAAGCACACAGAATTGTTTTGTATGTTGTGCCTCAACATGCCATAGAAGCTGTTATTATTATTATTATTATTATTGTTATTATTATTATTATTATTATTGTTTTAACCAAGTTTAGAAAAACAGCTGTTTTATTAACAGTTTATTAAGACTATTCAGCATAGGCTATTTTTGGGGTGCCAGTCACCATTGTGGGTGGGCTATGCCAAATAGTGAAAGTAATGTTATGTTATTTTTGTGCTTTTTATAAAGAATGCCTTTTCCCCCAACACTGCTTATTACCCATAAAATTCGGACTATGTTGACAGTGTCATAGTCCGCAGACAATAACATCTGCGATGTGATCCAATGCGAACCGACTAGAATCATAAACCTCATGTGGCTAAAAGCACAGTCGATGCGAAAGAAAAAAAAAAAAAGTGTTCAAACTAATTTTGTTTTATCTGTTTCATTAATAGGCTAAAGTTTGATTTACTACAATATATTTGCTTTTGGGTCTTTCCCCCTTAGAGCTCAAGAACATTGTATTTAAAGATTTAGATTACTAAAACATTAAATTAATTACTTGCCCTTATGTCATCCACTAGTCTAGAGATAATCCAGAAAAGGAACCAAAAACACTGTCAAAACATTTAATGTCAAGTGCAATAGGAAGCTCCAAGAACACTTTTGTGTGCCAAAAAACTGTAAATACATATGACTTTGTTCTCCTATCTTCTCTGCCCTGTCAGTTTAGAGTGCACGTTTATACAGGTGCACCATGAAGCGGGGACAATATCTGGACTATTGCTTTCTTAATTTCATAATTTTCATAATTTTATTGCTTTTTGGTTTTATAAAATATCCTAATTTGTGTTCTGAAGATTGGAATGACATGAGGGTTAGTAAATAATGACAGAATGAATTTTAATTGTTGGGTTAACTAATCCTTTATCAACACAATTAGTGTGCTATCTTGTCGACCAAAAACTTGTACATGTGCTCCTTGGTTGATGCAACTTATATTAATTATTGCACATGTGCATAAGTCACACACCAGACTGTCATTACTACATTCATATCCATTTAGGCTGTTGATAATATAATTAAGTGGATTAAATGTTCAGTTCAAATGTTCAAAAGTGTTTAAGTTTCAAATCATACAATACATATCATACCAATCCATTTGCATTAATTTTGTTATGTCTATGTTTTGATCTGAGTAGCCAGTTACTGTATAAATCACCAAAGGCCATATTTTCAGATGCAAATCATCTGTTTCAATGAGAGTGTTAGATTTTGACTACAAAACCCTACAAAGAATGTTTCCATTTTCATTGGTTCCATACTGGGACCATACGTTTTGGAAAATTAGTTTTCAGTTAATTCGTTCAAAAAGAAGAACACTGACTTTCTAAAACGACTCATTCGGCGTGTTCGCTCAGAAAGAGAAGAACGGTACAAATAATCCAGAATTAGTAAGAGCAGTTTCCTATTCCATTCGCTAAATTGGTCTACCAGCGGAACAGCACTAATTGAGAGCATGTTTGTGTAGGAGTGTGAAAATGAATCAGCCTCAGTTTAAGCTGCTGGACACAATTTTCACGTAATCTCCGTTTACAGACGTTGAAGTGCCACAATTGATGACTCACTATAGCCTAGTCTCTCTCTCTCTCTCTCTCTCTCTCTCTCTCTCTCTCTCTCTCTTTCTGCATCTCTACATCTCTACGTCCACCCAGGGTCGGCGTTTTTGCTAAATAGTGCTCGGCTGTTGAATGGCGTCCTCGGAATACGCTTGCGCTGTAGGCATTACCAACCAGCTTTCCTGCCAAATACATGTCCTAGATGCAGACTCATTGCGCGGCGTCGGATGCTGTGCAGGTGGGAGATCAAAACACGCGTGAAAACAGAGAGAAGAAGGCGAAATGACATGGACGGGTCTTGCAGAGGGATGCAAAAGAAAAGCCATCGTTAGACCTCCCCGTATATATTCTTACGTGCCACATCCATCCGCAATATCACACCTTTCCTCTCTCCGGCTGCTGATGATGTCTATGCAGGTAGGGCTGCGAAAACACGCAGTTTACGCATTGCATTCATGTTGTGATTAGTAGGGGGTAATTTTCAACCGAACTTTATAATGCTCGAGTCTTTTGTTTTGTTATGACGGATTGGTGTACTTTTAATGTCTTTAAGAAAAAAAATGTGGCGGTTTATGTCGCAGTACGCTGCTTTTAAGGACGCCAGTGAGCCGTGAGGGAACAGTAACGACCCGCCCTTCGCAAATATAATAGCAGAAAGTCTTTAAGTGTGGCTCAGTGACAAATGTGTCTAAATGCTCTGTTTTGAGCAGCTATAGATTTGGAAGTGTTTACACAAGACTTAAGGGCTTCTCACGTATCAAGGCATGACTGACAATAACAGCAATGACATCGCAGGGGAGGTTTGACATTTGTACATCAGTCCTTCCTTGTCTGTAAATCATGAAATCTTGGTAAGGTGAACATGACTATTTTTGTGTGATCTTTAGCTATGATTAAAACTGCGATTAGTCTAACTATAATGGAATTTTGCTGAGCACTGCACTGGTAGCCTATTTAATTTTTAATGAATGAATAGGATATATATATATATATATATATA
>CAIGQV010019084.1:7078455-7108562 GCA_903798115.1 Danio jaintianensis
ATAATCAGAAAGGGTTCACGATTTTCACAGTTTGGTACGTATTGTAGTTTTGACACGGCTTGGGGTGTGGGATGTATATTTTAATCTGGTATTAGAAATTTACACAAAAAACCCTTCTGTGTGGTATCAGATACTCAAACTGTTGGCTTTAACTTAATTCTTTCACATAAGTGAATCTAGAGATCAAAATATATTCATATATTGTATACTGATTCATAATATAGGCTACTTGTTTACTGATATAATGACATGACTGCTTGTTAACAATGTTACTGCTTTAAAGAATTGTGTGCCAAATGATGCACACTATTTGTACCTAAGCACTATTATCTCAGCCGTCTTGTGTGTATGAACTTTCTAAGGATATTTTATCATTCACCACTAGAGTCAGGGTTCATACTGTCATGGAAAACCTGGAAAGGTAATGGAATTTGACATGGCATTTTCCAGGCCCGGAAAATTTTTGGAAAAACGAATAGGTCACAGAAATTTGTTTAACAAATATCTGTATATGAGCAATATCACATGAGTAGCAGTGCGATATGGCTGTATATCGGTACTGGTGGGAGGCGTGCTTTGTGCCTTAGTGCCCACAGGCCGAGTGCCTTAGTGTCCCAGCAGCAGTGTTGGGGGTAATGCATTACAAGTAACGTGAGTGAGGTAATAATATTACTTAACGAGTAAAGTAACGCATCACTTAAAAAATAATTATTACTTAAAAAATTAAGTAATAATATTTGAGCTACTTTTTTAAAAATGTAACTCAAGTTACTTTTTAGATTAATTCGCTTTTAAAAAATAATTTGCTGAATTAAAATTACTGTAGTCACGTTGAATGAGAGAATGCTCTCCCTGCAGGAACAGACCAAACCAATATGGCAGAGCCTAACATTTTTGTAATGGAAGTATTTTCATTATTTTGAACACATGGAAGAAAAGGGGATTGTCTCAATGGACAGTGATTTTACTGAACTAATAAGACAAAAATACAAACGTAGCAAACACATGCTTTTTTAACTTTCATTAATCTGTATATACGGCATGTATAGCGTCAGAAAGTTCTCAGAAGCTAACATTATTCTGATCTTTTTTTTTTTAAAGGTAAACGAAGGTGGGTGTAGGTTATACAGTGTGTCGTTAAATGCAGAACTCCTCTATTTAAAAAAAGAAAAATATCCTGCAAGTTCTGAAAGAGATCAAGCCTCAGGCAGGTATGAAAAAGTAACTCAAAAGTAACTCAAAATTAACGTAACGCATTACTTTCCATAAAAAGTAACTAGTTAATTTTTTGGGAAGTAACTCAATATTGTAATGCATTACTTTCAAAAGTAACTTTCGCCAACACAGATCACCATATACAGCCATATCGCACTGCTATGAGTGTGATATTGCATTTATACAACAGTTCGACGGCTTAATCATGTGTAATAAAAAGAAAATCAAACACGGAGAGTCTAAAAATCCTTTTGTATGAGGAACTACTTTCTTCCGCCATTCCTTCACAGCTGCAGCTGACGTAATAACAGCAGAAACCATTGCTACTTCACAAACGTCACTTTAGAGCTAGTATTTGAATGATTCTCTGGCGTAATATCTAAAGTGATGACAAAACAGGTGATTTTGCTGACATTTTAAGATTATCAGGCTGAACGTAGAGTCAGGCTGAAATGCCATCAGTCTAGAGACAGTTCCCCGTATTTCTCTGTTGCAATCGGGATGCTACAATAATTAACCCCGAAAAAGCCAAAGCAACGCAATCACTACCAGATTACTGTTGTGTTTGCGATAAGGAAAAACGCTAAACACATGCGGGCATTTCTTGTTTCTTTCCTTTTACTGAACTATGCAGTAACGAAAACAGGAGACTCATTAGAAACAAACAGATGGCCAACCAAAAAGTAACTCCGGGTTATACAAAGAGTGGCCAACACAAAATACATACATTCCTGATATGTGAGTCCCATCCCACACTCAGCACACTACAATTACTATGGTATAAATAAAGAGAGAGATCGACTTAGAATGTCACTTACCAGTTTTATAATGATTTGATCAGCTGAAGTTTTTTCTCCTCTAAGGGCTTATTATGCTGTCTCTGTCGCCACCTTTTGGATGGACAACATTAACCGTCTTTGCTCTGCTCAGTATGACAGGCTGTCCTGCATAGTTGCAATCTAAATAACTTCTCACCTAAAAAAAGCCTCAAAAGTGTATTATGTTGTCCAACAGCTGCAATATTTGTTAAACTGTAGTGAGTTTATTCATCTGCTGTCACTCTATGTGGGTGAAGTAATACAGAATGTATCGTAGTTATCATCAATATGTTTAATATGTAAACTATTGAAATCGCTGGCTTTTATGTTTGCTTTAATGTACATTTTACAAGATATTAGATGTAAGACAATGACATTCGATATTACAAGATATTAGTCAAGTTGGAATAAAGGTAATTATACCAAATTATTATTCAAAATATTTTTTTACGAAATAATGCCAAATTCTCCATTTTCTAATATAATTTTTACGTGGCGGGTTAATAATAACAGCACTGCAGAAGTGTGTGGCGTCATCTAGTGGAGCACCTGAGCCCATATTATTCTTCAGAGACGGATTGGATTATTGGATGAAATAATATTGCTAATGTAAAGTAGTGTTGTGATTCCATTTGTTAATCATATTAATATCAGCTCAATGCAGTTAACCTATTGATTGAAACACTATTAAAGAGCCCCTATTATGGGTTTTTGCAAATGATCTGCCATGTAGTGTGTAACACAGAACTAGGTGAATGAAAACATCCAGCTGAGGTTTAAATCCGAAAGTGCACCATGTTTAAAACTATTGATTCTTTAACAAAATAGGCGAATAAATGAATCGAGTTGGGTTCGGATCTTTTGCTTGAATGCGTCGACGTGGATACGGTACATCTCCAAATATGTAGTTCTAGATCCAGTAAAATGTGAATGCACCTTTCCCTTCAGACACTAGCGGAGCGCAGGGGATCACGGGACTGATCATGACGTGAAGATGACGATCACAGACAGATGGAGATTTGGCTGTGGGGAATAAAGGGTTAAAGTTCATTTTCACAACAATACCACAGTATAGCCAACCTAGTACTGTGTTTGTTCCTGTCATTTTTCTGATTTTTGATACAATAACCTACGCTGCAACGCGGGATTCGTCGGCCGTTTGCTATTAAAGCAAGGAGCAGCAGAGACTATTATATATGGGACTTTGTCAGACTTTGACAGGGACTTTTTCAGTAACTGTTGCAGTTCACATGGACCAGTTTCTTCTTCCTCCAGATCATAACATGTAAGTGTAATTAAAATTGTTGCCTCGTTTTGTGTAGTTTGCAAAATATGTGTTTAAATGTGTGTTATAAGTTGTAATCGCCCCGCACGGCTTGTAATCACTTATTTATTATACATCAGTGCTTGTACTGTATCTCTCAGGTTAAACCTTCATGGGGCTATTCACATATTCAGTCTAAAACCACGTTAAAAACATGACGCATGCTTCTTCCTTTACAAATTTAAATGCGTTTCTGAACTCGCGATCCTCTGCCATTTGTCTTTGCTATGGCAACCATCAGCTGTTCATACACGCGCGGTCAATTTTCAAAATAGTTCTACTTTTGCCACTGTGTGGATTAATACTGAATGTGTGTCATTGTTATTACTTGGGGTTAGGTTTAAGAGTAGAGTAATATGCTGGTGTTTCACTGCATTGCTTTGTTGCATTCCTGCATTGGGCTCTCACATACTCTTTGCAACTTCATAGCCGTGGCGGGCGTTTCTCTCTGTCTCGTGCTGAACGCAGTCGACCAATCACAACAGACTGGGACAATCAGCGCAGATTAGCTTTGCGCTAAGGAAGGGTTTGGGAACAAATTAATAGCTGAACGAATTATATGGGAGTCGTTGGGATAATTAGGTAAAAATAAATGCATATTATAAGACAATGAAAGTGTTTTTTGACCTTGCATGCATATCAGCCTGTTGTTGGAGACCCCGAAAACTAAAATATGACCTTTTATAATGCATAATAGGGGCTCTTTAAATGGTTGAAAACCTTAATTAAAACTAAAATTGCAGGTCTTCAAGTCATTTAGTTCTATCATTTGTTTTCAGTAATTTCCTAGCATTATTATTCTAATATTTTGTGTATAAATTGTGCTTAAGGGTAGGCTTAATCACACGCTCTCAGATTATTTGATCTAAATACATTTTACATAGATCTAAAAATAAATATAAACTACATAGATTGTCATGTATTTGATGATATGCTGTGATAAATCGGAATGTTTTTCTTAATATTTTCTTAATTTCTTTTTTATTATACATAGACATTGCATGAAACATTAGATATGGAAAAGGATTAGGTTTGGAAGAGTAATGGTTTTAAAGACGTTTTAATGGTTTTAAAACGTTTTCGTGTTCCTGCGCTATATGTACGTTTTTGATATACGTTTTTGATATATATATATAGTGTTCAAATACATTATATTAGACATTTACCTACACATTTAAGACAAAGAACTTATTTTTCTGTGCTGTGCATAAGCAGAAGTTATCCCTGCAGTGTTTTATTTATTGATTTGTTTTCTTCTGCAAATAAAATCATTCATATGCTTTCTTAATCAGCTCAGATTAATCACAGTACAAATGCGTATCTCACTAAGGGTGGCAAATGGAGCATTTTATGCAATTACAGCCCTATTGTAAATATTGCAGATTTTATTGATTATGGAGAAACTCTGTTTAGTTTTGTGAAAGACATTAGCATCTTTATCTAAATCTGTTCAGAATCCGTGTTGAATCATTTAAGTTCAATGACAGTATCAGTGTTTAAAAAAAAGATAATTAACTTCAAAAGCAGATCTGCAGAAGACAGAGCCAACCAACTATAAGCTCCAGTTGAGCAAGCTAAAATGACAGTGGGAAGGTACCAAAACTCCATCCGGTGACAGGCATCAAACCCAGGACTGGTCAATTAGCAATTTCTATTGTGGACTTAAAGAACAGGGCCGGTCAAGGTTCAGATAGTTGCACTGAATCTGATTCCAATGAAACACTTGATGTAGAGTTTTGATTATTATTGCTATCTTATTATTTATTATAGATTTGCATTGGTGTTGATTATGGTGTATGCTGTATCAACAATTCAATCTAAATGCATCTGAAGTGTAATTATCCTTTTTCTCGGCTAAAGCCATCAGCTTGGCATGCACTGTATTGCAGAGTAATAGCAGGATGAACAAAGAAAGATGGATGTTTTTGTATGTAAATACTAGAGGAATCACATACAGATGCTTTTGTGCTGCTTGTTGGACTAGCTTTGTACAACATATTAATTAAGATTAGAAATCTGGTTCATATTTTAAAACAAGTAAAATAGAGGCAGTGCAGTCTAAGTTAAGGAGATATAGCTCAGATGTCATGTTTTCTTTCCTGTCATTGCTCATCTGCATACTTTTTCTAATGTTAAAATACTGTCTTTGGTTAAAAGATGGACCTTTGAGGGTTATTTGAGGGTTATTTGCTTTAGATCCATCCAGACACACATGGATTGTTGTCACCATGCACGGAGAGATCAAAGGTGATCCTAAAATGATTTTTCCTATAGAGGCACTGAGTGATTTTATTTGATTTTTTGTCGACTATTTTTCTGGATGTTGCCGGCTCTTGTTTGAAAGCAGAGTGAAGCCTCCGGTCCCAGTTGTAGTGAGTGGAGAAACTGAAATGGAAAATGTCCCTCTCTGAAGGATTCTTTGACCTGCAGTATTATTGGTTTACTTTGATTACTGCTCTTTCTGTATGGACATCACACACTTTCTAGCCTGCTTTCTTGGAGGGGTTATTTATATATATTATTCCAGAAAATCAACAAAAAGATAATAACAAATACATTTAATTACTTCAGAAATACTTTTGAAAATACAGACCATTTTCCTTTAATTTAGACCTTGTTTAATATAGTAGGGATGCATAATATTGGATTTTTACCCGTTTTTTGAAACACCTTTTGGCTGAGTCGATGCTGATATCTTTTCTGTTTGTCTGTTTTTGAGAAGTCTTCATTTTCAGGTTAATTTGCAGAGTCAGATTTATTCCTTATACGTCTTAGCTTCTTACAATCAATTAAAATCTGACTTGTGGTTTTACACAAATTGATGCTTTGTTTCTAGATAGAAACTAGCATGTGTTTACTAGGCCAGTGTTTCCCAACCCTGTTCCTGGAGGCACACCTACAGTACATATTTTGTCTTTTATGACCCATTAATTTCAGGTTTTAGAATCAGAAGAATCAGAATCAGAAAGAGCTTTATTGCCAGGTATGTTCACACATAAAAGGAATTTGTTTTCGTGACAGAGCTTCTACAGTGCAAAAGAATTACAGAGACAGGACAAAAAACAGATAATAAATATATTTTAAAAATAAAAGTAAATAGTGAATGCAAATATACAAATTGACAAGTGTATGTCCAGGTATATTACTATTACTCGGATTTTCTTCTAATGTTCTGAAAAGTTGGAATAGGGTTGGAAAAACTGCACTAGGCACTAGGACCCAGTGGGAAGCTGCTCGAGAGCCATGTTTAAAGAAAAATAATTAATAGTGTCAGGATTTTGCCACTTCGGTCTTGTCAATTCTTGTTTTGGTGGCAGAGTCCAGACACTACTCCTGTCTTGTCTTGTATCTCTTATCCTGTTCTTGTCTGTCTTCGTCTTTGTATGAACGCTGTCTTGGCCGTGCTTGACGTGGACGCGTAGGGTCCGTGTGTGCTCGGCATGCTCACGCTCATTCTGATTTGTGTCTTGTTTGCGGCATGGTGTTTTCGGTTTCAGTTTCAGTCTAGTTGTTTCGGTTGGCCGCATGTGAGTGCATGGTAAGTGTTTTATTTATCATATACTCGTGTCTTGCGTTCTGTCTGTGTTGCCATTGTTTGTTGCACGTGGCCTGTGTTTACACTTGGTCACGTGCTATTGTGTTTCAATGTGAAACGCGGTTAATAGGTTCTCTCATTGGCTGCTTGTTCTAGTCCCTTTTTATGGGAGCACATGGCTTGGGTTGTTTCTTTGTGTCATGTGCTCTCCTGTCTATTGTCTAGTCCCACCCTCCTTATTAACCCATTATTAGTTTATTATGTTCACCTGTTTGTTTGCCAATTATTTCTTCTTTATAATCTCCTCATGTCTGCTGTCCTGTGCCAGTTCGTTGTCGTTTATCGCCTTGTCCTATCCTGTCGTGTCCAGCCCTGCTCTTCCCTGCCAGCCCAGTCTAGTTTGTTTTTGTCTTTTTGTTAATGTTTTCCTCTCTGGGTTGTTTTTGTTGCTTTTTGTTTTATTTTTATAACTAATAAACCTATGTTTTTGTCTCTGCTATTGAGTCCTCATCCTTCCCTTTCCTGAAACCTGACACGTAGAGCAGATACTTAGTTCAGTCAATAGGCCAATGCAGTTTCATATATTTGGACCAATATATCAAACAAGCATAACTTTTACTTTTGTTTTTCTAGTCTAAAGTTTACAGTGTGATTCAGTCAAGTGACTAGGATTTAGGACCTGGGGGAGACTGTTAGTCGACAGAGGCTGCAGCATTCCATACAGTATGATTGTTTACCTTACCGAGGGATACTGTACATGTTATTCTGTTTTTGCATTCGCAGTTTCAAGTGGCTCATTTAAAACAGTTGATCTAATCATAATTAGATTGATGACCTGATCTTACACTGCAAAAAATGCTTTTCTTACTTAGATTTTCTGTCTTGTTTCTAGTCCAAATATCTAAAAATTCTTATATCAAGAAGCTTTTTCAAGGTTAGCAAAACATAATGTCTTGTTTTAAGAAATAATACGCCAAAATTAGGTGAGTTTTTCCTTAAAACAAGCAAAATAATCTGCCAATGGGGTAAGAAAAATAATCTTGTTTTTCCTTTTGACATAAGACTATTTTGCTTACCCCATTGGCAGATTATTTAGCTTGTTTTGAGGAAAAACTCACTTAATTTTGGCATATTATTTCTTAAATCAAGATATTATGTTTTGCTTGTCTAGAAAATTATTCTTGATTTAAGAATTTTTAGATATTTGGACTAGAAACAAGACGAAACATCTAAGTAAGAAAATCATTTTTTGCAGTGTACTACAAGTCAGTGCTTCTTCTGAATGCCTTGCTCAGACTCATGCACTCTGCATGTCAGTAAGCCATGCCCACTAATTTACATGTTGCAGTATAGATGGAATAAAACCTCTATCACAGTTAACCATTTATTCAGTAATGGTAAATAGTAGTCAACATTTGAAGTGGATCGAAAGAGGTTTTTCTAAAATACAAGAATGGGTGTTGTTGAATAGTACTTATATATAATATAATACTTCCAAAGTACTCACAATTGTACTATACAGAGAATTTTTTTTCTATTACAATCTCATCAATCTCTTGAATCAATCTCTCAATATATATTGCGGTATGAATATAATTTCAGCAGATGATTTAAATGGCTCTATTTGGAATGATTTCATAAATTTTTTATGAGCATTACAAGCAAACTTAAATAAACTGTGTCTTTTTGGTTTTATGGGGAGTCTAACTGTATTCAAGTACAGAAATTGAAAAAACAAATGTAAAATAACATGGTCATCATTGTATAAATAATCAAAAATATATATTTAATAATATCTTTATCTTATCTAATCCTGCGATGTGACTATTGCAGATACACACATTGCGATATCTATGCTCAAACTATATATTGTTCAGCCCTAATACTTACTATGTATGTGGGACTCTTATTTTGAAATTAGGACAATCTTTAAGGAAGAGTGACCACCGAGGAACATTATCACATCTGTTTACAGCTCGTCAGAATGCAAAATGCAGGATATACGGATTATACATTTATTCAACGCTACACTAAATAGGCACATGTTCTGTTTAAATGTATCTTTTGTTAGTTTATATTGCACATTGTGAAATTTGTTTCGTATGTCTGTAATGAGGCAACAGACCCATGTGTGGTTTGTAATGAAGAAACAAACAGATGTACACTGCTAAATATAGGGGTTTAATGCACGTTTATGCAGCGTGTCATATCACTGAGCTCCGACAGTGATTTTTCTGGAGTGAAAGGATGCCGATAAACTTCAAAAATCCCTGATGATTCTTGTCTGTGTTTTTTGATAATTTTTGCACTTATCTAACCACATGTCTACTGTTTATATATTGTAGAATAATTTAACTATGACTACCTTTAAGTAGTCATGCTATTTAGTTTTCACACAGTTCACACAGTGCTACTTTTGATTTCATTCATTCATTCAGTCCCTTTATTCATCAGGGGTCGCCACAGTGGAATGAACCGCCAACTTATCCACACAGCGGATGCCCTTCCAGCTGCAACCCAGTACTGGGAAACATCCATACACACTCATTCACACACACTCATACACTACGGCCAATTTAGCTTATTCAATTCACCTATAGCGCATGTCTTTGGACTGTGGGGGAAACCGGAGCACCTGGAGGAAACCCACGCCAACACGGGGAGAACATGCAAACTCCACACAGAAATGCCAACTGGCCTAGCCGGGACTCAAACCAGCGACCTTCTTGCTGTGAGGCGACAGTGCTAACCACTGAGCCACTATGTCGCCCGTACTTTTGATCTGTTTATCCAAATTAGAGAACATTTTTCTGTGTATTGCGATTCTAGTATTTTTACATACACACAAAATTCAAGCTTTAGTTTTGAACAATTGAAATTGGATTAAAAAATTGGCATCAGTAAGACATCTGAAAAAAAGAAAATGCATATTTTTATTCAGCAAGAGTGCATTACTTGTTCAAAATAGCACATATTGCACAGTCATGTTGTTAAGTAAACCAAAGCGTACCTTTTTAATCAGTGTGTTTAAAGAGCTGACGGTCTCCTGGGATGAAGCCGACTCCAGGGTTTGGCACTGTAGCTTTTAAGCAGTGTGTGCTGAGTTTTGTTTGGTGGCTATGAGAGACATCATGAAAGTGAAGCAGCTTCACAAATACTAGGAGTCCAATGTGGCCTTGGGCCAGTTATCCTCATGCATTATTTGTCTTGTGTGGCCTTTCAAGTCAGCAAATTTCTGTCACTACAACCAGAGAAAATTTGAAACTTCTTTTACAGCATTTTTTCTATCAGTTCTTACAGGGCTGACACAAAAGGTAGTGCGCCAATTGTTTTAAACAATCTGCATCTCTATGAAGACAAATTGACAAATTTGGTACATTTCAAGGTAGCTGGAATATTTTAATCATTCATTTTCGAAGTTGTACGACAAAGCTTTGTTTATTTAAACCATCAACATGCATGCCTTCAATACCAGAGGTCATTTTCCTTTTTGTTTTTTCAAACTCCATTTTACTGTACTAAAATGACCAGTAGTCATATTCAGATGAAATGACTCTTTGTTTAGCATTGAGAGTGATTTAGTGAATTATAGGCATACAGAACTGTTACAACTAATTAAGTGCTTTGACGCGATTTAAATGTCAGTGTAAAAATACAGATTATGACAGGCTTTGAGAGGCGGCTGATGGCAATAGAAACCTTTAATATCACATGACATCAATCCACATTGGTTCTTTCATGCACAATATACATTTTTTGGTCAAACTGATCTTAAAAAGTCTGTGATATGACTTTTTAAGATCAGTTTGACCAAAAAGCGTATATTGTGCATGAAAGAACCAATGTGGATTGATGTCATGTGATATTAAAGGTTTCCATTGCCATTTTTTATCTATTGATCTATCTTTACAACATCTAAATCTCCAGGCTATTGCATATATGCAAAGGTGATAGACACTTTTTGAGTTATTTTTAATTCTTTTAACAGTATTTAGTTGCAGAGCTTATCAGTTTAATATTATTCAGCTGCTGCAGCTACTGCTGATATTAGTGCTTTGTATGCTATATGCATGATTTGTATTCCCTTTTCCCCACAAGAATACACTGTAAAAAAAAAAGTTGACTCAGTTTAAAATTGTATGGCAACTTGCTTTTTTTCAATTGACTCTCTGCAGCAAGTTGCCTTACAATTTTGAGTTGAGTCAACGTTTTTTACAGTGTAGGTACTTTGCCTTGTCTATTCATTCAAGTAGTTCATATTATACCTACATATATAAATAACCATTTGAAGCATATTTTATGTTTTATAAACAGTACAATTTGCTTGTATTTGACCAAAATTCCAGAATTTCTAGCAACTCAGCAAGCTGACCATATAGTGAATCAGACTTAACTTTAATGTTAATATGGTTGTCACCAAAATGCTGCATTCATCGTTAAATATCTCTCAGTGCATTTTGGCGTTAATAAGATTTTTGTAAGGAAATGGCAGCTTTATTCCACAAACATTAAAAACAGTGAAGTCCATGCCCTTTCCCTTGCTCCGTCCTCCAGTTGTTAAATTCAGACAACTGGGATGTGCCAATAATTTTAGCCAATACTGATAACCAAAACCTTTTTATATTTTGGAACTGATAACAGATTAAATATAAATCAAGATGCACTTTTTTTCTGAGCCTTACAAAAACAAAAGGTGAATCTAAATCACCATACTGGCAAAAAATGCACTTCACTAATGACCCCTCTGATGTGATCTTATTGCTAGTGCTTCATGCAACACAGGAGTTATTACAGCCGCGCAATTACAGGTCATCTTATCTGCAAGACATCTCAGCGTGATTTTGCATATCAGTTCAATGCAGATAATTGCATTTTTAGCTTTGCTATGTCCATGACATTCTGATAATATTGTTCATCCTTAAAATATGTATATCAATATAAAACAAAAAGTAAAACAATAAATGAATATTGTTTCTGGAAATCAGTTATCTTAAATTTATATTAGCTTGTATAGCGGCATTGCGTGTTTGACCAATTGTTTATTAGCAAATTTATTCTAAACATAAAGTGAATATGTCAAACGATCAGACTTACAATGAGTACAGAATTGACTTTCTTTTGGGTCAACTTTCCCTTTAACTAAGTTCAAAGAGCAGGTTTAGCCCTGAATAACTAATCTGTTTACTGTGGAGACTTGAATGTTAATGGCCTGGATGGAAGTTTTCAGTTTCCCGTTTTGTGATTACTTTAATTGGAAGAGATAAAAGGTTTCTTTTATCAAGCCAAAACATTCTTTACCCTTGTTTTGAACCATCTAGCAGTGGTATGTTTGTTCCCTTTGTTGTTTATCAAGGAGTCATTAACTTATGGAGGCTGCCGTAAAAGAGGTTTGGCAGTAATTAGATTTAAAATGATCTTGCGTAGAATTATAATGAATGTTTTACAAGAAACTGCAGCGAAATTAATAGAAAGAATCAGACTGAAAGAGAGGTGCTTGGTGTAACAATCTGGAGCTAGGCAAAGTTTTTAGAAGTTGTAATTAATTTGGGTGAATTTGCAGGAAGGAATGACTAGGTCATGTTTCCAATATGACATAATCCTCTGAGCTGTGTTGCTGGTGAGAAAGCAAAGCTGGCAGAATATCAACACAGGGAGAACTGACAACAGAGACTTTAACTGACCATGCATAATAGGCTTTTCTGAATTACTTTATTAATAATCATTAATATCCCAATCTGCTCTGTAATTGCAAAGTTGATGATGTGATGTTGACTTTGCTGTGTTCTTTGTTTCTATTATCATGAGTAGAATATTCACCAGGATGAGAGATTATTGAATGTCACTGTTCATTTAAAATCTCAACAGAATATGCATTAGAAGATATTTAATGGGTTTCAATTTCATCAAATATTCCATCAAATACTCACAGCAAGAAGGTTGCTGGTTCGAGCCCCGGCTGGGTCAGTTGGCATTTCTGTGTGGAGTTTGCATGTTCTCCCCGTGTTCGTGTGGGTTTTCTCCGGGTGCTCCGGTTTCCCCCACAAGTCCAAAAAAAACATGTGGTATAGGTGAATTGGGTAGGCTAAATTGTCCGTGGTGTGTGTATGGATGTTTCCCAGTGATGGGTTGCGCCTGGAAGGGCATCCGCTGCCTGAAACAAAATGCTGGATAAGTTGGCAATTCATTCCGCTGTGGCGACCCCAGATTAATAAAGGGACTAAGCCGAAAAGAAAATAAATGAATGAATGAATGAATTCCATCAAATATGTTTATTGTCAGAACATGACAAACTGTAGTCGATTTCACAAATCTGAGGTACAATATTTGATAAATATATGATAATAATTGCAATTGAGAAGATCAGCACTGCTTCATCTGGCTTCAAACTACTACGGTAATTCGCCGAGATGTTCTTCACTAAATTCAAATGCTTCTCTTGGAGATGCTTGCAGGGTTGATTCGAGACCTATCCACATATAATCAGTCCTACACTAACACTGCACATGAATCGATAAACAGTCCATGTTTTGTTCCACTTTGAAGCTTAGCCATTATATCCAACATTTATCAAACATGTTATCAATTTATTGATAAAGAATCTCCCTGATTATCATTATCATTTTAGCACCCAGCCATATGGGTCATCTTCATCTTCACTTCACTCATTTGGATTATTATTTTCAGTCACTTAAGTGTAACAAAGGCTAGCTAGTGAGCTGTAAGAGTAAACCTCACTTGTTTGTCTTAGTCCTTGTTAGTTTACCTCCTATGCTGGAGTCAAATCCTGCTCATGGCTGGTCAGTAGAAGTGACTTACATCAGCTGTGATAAAAGAAACATTCATTTCCATGCTTTATAATCCTGCAATGTCTAAAACCTACATATTTTTTTGAATTTGATAATGTACTAATTATTTTGCTGAATGAATTTCATATAATCATATTTATTTTTGGGAGACTGAATTTATCGAATATGCAGTTCATTACATAAAAAAACAAAAACTACATATTTCTTTTAAACATTTTCTTGAAATATCTGAAGTAGCTCTAGAAAGAAATTAAATAAAAAATATTATGAATTATTATAAAAAAATGATAATGAAACAAAAAGCTACATTTAACTTCTGCGTAATGATTTAATGTAATGTAGCTATGTCCTTCTGCTGGGAGGTAGGCTATATGCAGTTATTGTTTATAAAACATAGCCTTATAATCTTGGTCCGTTTTTTTACATCCAAACATTTGAATTTGTTAATAAACTTCTTTAAACTGTTTAAAGGTTCATGAAACCCTCAACTACTTTATTTTGAGATTTTAACAGACTAATGAGTGTTGAGCATCAATTAAGACAACGTTAGAATCTGTTAGATGTAATTGTCAGGAAAACGGGATAATTTTGAGCTTTTGCAGCTAATTTCATCTTCCGGGTTTAAAACCGTTTTTTAAAGGGGGGGGGGGGGGGGGAATATGGGGTCGAAATCGGTGACATAGCTCTCAACTGCAAGCAGAGTGATGATGCATCAGTGTCTCGTTATTATTCAGTGACTGAGTTTTTTTATCTTAAGAAAAGACCATGCTTCTTAATTATTTATGAGAGCATGGGATGCTTCCAATGACAGACCTGCCAAGCTTGAGACAGTAGTTAAGCTTTTATGAAAAGGGCTAGACTCTGGCTGCGGGCGGTTGGTCAGCCATCAGCTACATATACACCCAGGCTGTTTGTGTGTAGCAAGCATTTTTGTTGGGGAATTATGAGAATTGAAGAATGGGGGACTTCATCAGATTTTTACCATTCTGACACATTGCCGGACTGGACAAAAGTGAAGCAAAAGCAGAGAGAGCATGACGGGTGCCCAACATGTGTCAGAGAGAGAGAGAAAGAGCGAAAATTCTTCGCACTCTCTTTGCTTAGAGTTGACTTTTGTCCAGTCTGATGCCTCATAGTTTGTCTGTTTTCTTCCAGAGTTCCGGCAGAGCTAATGGTTCGAATAGACAGTTCAAGGGACCTGCTCCAACGCTAACCACTGTGTCTGCGTTTAGACCCAGGGATTCAAGAGGATATAGGTCTGATTTTTAGTCTGTGTTGCTGTGTGAACCAACTAAAGGTTACTCACTTCCCTGCTTTCCTGGTCAGGCCCACTCCCCTCCATTGGGTCCATTCCCATTTATGAAGCATTTTTTGAAAACATTGGCTGTTTCTCAATTCCGAGAACGCAGAGAACGGACTTGCATTCTCATGGAGAGCGGTCTTGCCAGGTTACCTCGGAAGAACGAACTTGGGAGACCGCGAGAACAGAGAACGCGTCCTGTGAGAAATGAGATGCTGCGTTCCTAATGGTCACATGACCTTCACGCGTTTTTAATGGAAAATGATTTAAACATTACATGCATTCATACAACGATTTGTTGTTTTTCCCCTTTTCACAATATATATAACATGCACAAAAACCTTACAAATATACTTTGCACAATACAAATAAAACAGATTTTAATACGAATTTCAGCAAATAAACACACTTAATGTGATTATACCTTTATTAAGATTTTAATAAAGGTATAATAAATAAATTAACTCCTGAGACAAATAAGTTATATCTCTGATCTTTAATAATAAATCTATATAAAATGCTGTGCTAAAATGCTGCGCAATGACTTCTGGGAGTTCTCGAGCGAGTTTTGCGCTCAAGTCTGCATCCACGCATTCTTGATATCAAGAACACATCTGGGAACTTTCACACGTCCTCCGTTCTTGCGGTCTTGAGTTTTCGCAAAGCTGGCATTGGGGTAAAGTTGGCTTTATATTCGCACATTTACACTTTCTTGTTAATAATATAATATCAGAAAAGTATTGTTTGCAAATTCTAAATAGGAAAATCATATTAGCAGCCAACGACTAAAGTACAGCCAAAGTACAACATTGCTAATGTTGTTTTGAAGTCATACTTGCATGTTATTTCAGACCGAATATTCAAAGTAGCATAGTAAACAATATAGGGACCATGTCACAAGTTGCCACTGTTCAAAAATAAATGAATGTGCGAATATGAACAGCCTTTCATCTCTTTTTACACCTTAACAACTAAATGAACTTAACAACTAAATTTTCATTTCGGCTTCGTCCCTTTTTTAATCTGGGGTCGCCACAGAGGAATGAACCGCCAACTTGTCCAGCATATGTTTTACGCAGCGGATGCCCTTCCAGCCGCAACCCATCACTGGTAAACATCCATACACACTCATACACTACGGACAATTTAGCTTACCCAATTCACCTATACCGCATGTGTTTGGACTTGTGGGGGAAACCGGAGCACCCGGAGGAAACCCACGCCAACACGGGGAGAACAAGCAAACTCTACAAAGAAACGCTAACTGACCCAGGCGGGGCTCGAACCAGCGACCTTCTTGCTGTGAGGCGAACGTGCTACCCACTGCGCCACCGTGCAGCCCACTTTCAACCAGCACAAAAACAAAAAAAACCCATTTCTGAACACAATCACCTATTGCACCTTTAAGCAATGTTAAATCTTTTAGCATTTTTTTTTTTGTCTGGAAGGAAAATGCTTAATGTGTAATTTTTTATGTGTTTAGTGTTATGTGTTTTTTGTGTCCCGTTTAATCTGCTCGCCTGTATTTAACTGTATACGAAATTTGAATACCAAAAAAAAAAAGGTGCTGTGATGCGGTTATCATAACAACCCTACTGATAACAACCAATTAAACTAATATCACAGAATCATCTATGTAAAAAGCAAAAATAACATAACATGTACTTTCACATTACTAATGCAAAAGCATGAGGTACAGTGTTACTTTTGTATATATATATTTTTTTTAAGGAATAATATAGGCTAAATATATAATTTTTTTACCCAACACTGACTATTAGTACATAGAAATCGTAATACATGACGTGTACTTAACATATACTTATTGTACACATATTACTTATGTGTACGTCATAAAATTAACTTAAAGTATACTTCATTGTTCATGTCATTTCCCGAAATCCAAAAAAAGAAATATGGCAGACAGCACCATCCTGTTGCTGGCAACTCAATTTTTATTTTTATTTTTTTACAATTTATGGCATAAAAAAAATTTTTTTTTTTTCCCCCCCCCCCCCCCCCCCTTCAGCTTGGGGATGCTGACTGGAAAGTCCACAAAAATAATACTATTGTGTAGGTTCTTGTTGATTGCATGTAGGCAGTATTAGGCACAGGTGAAATGTTCAAAAACTTCACCAATTGACGAAGTGAAGGGAAAAAAAAACCTTGAGAGAAACTAGGCTCTGTTAGGCACGACCATTTTTCATCTGGCCAAACTTCCTGTTCAGAGCTAGAGGCTGAAGAAGCTGGACGTCCATCGTGGAGAAGCTGCAGGTGTGAGTAGGGCACCGGCAGGTGGTCAGGTTGGCCCGCAGGATCAATGTGGGGACTCGTTTATCACAGTGGTCATTCAGGAATCAGTCTAATGCACTCCATTTTTCCATGACGACCACAGCATCAGCTCAGGATATGACCAGATCCAGGATTATGGATACCTTGGGATCATCTCTTCACAGGTCTTGGATCGCATCAATGGTGCTGCATAGTCTCTAGGGACCTCGGAATGAGTATCCCCAGGTGAAAATAGAGAATAAAGAAAATAATTAGCGTAGCTGCTGTTCATAGTATAAAATGGAGTGTTATAGATGAAAATAGCAGTTAAATAAACAAACATAGAAACAAACATGTAAAGCATATGAGAGTTTCGAACACAATGTCTAGTGTATTGAGGAGTGTGTCCTACAGGTGATGTCGAGCCAGCTCACCTGTGTGGAGCACATTCATGCATCATACTATTATGCGATGCATTGAATGTATGCTTTACTAAAAAGATAGGTCTAAAATCTAGTTTTAAACTGAGAGAGTGTGTCTGAGCCTCGGACATTATCAGGAAGGCTATTCCAGAGTTTAGGAGCCATAAATGAGAAGGCTCGACCACCTTTACTCGACTTTGCTATTTTAGGAACTACCAGAAGCCCTGAGTTTTGAGATCTTAAAGAGCGGGTTGGATTGTAGCGAGACAGAAGGTTGGTTAGATAAACAGGAGCTAGATTATTTAAAGCTTTATAGGTAAGAAGCAATATTTTATAATCAATACAGAAATTAACAGGCAGCCAGTGTAAGGAGGATAAAATTGGGGTGATATGATCATATATCAGACCTGGTAAGAACTCTGGCAGCTGCATTTTGTACTAGCTGAAGTTTATTAATAGAGGATGCTGGGCAACCAGCGAACAGAGCATTACAGTAATCCTTTGTAAATATTCACTTTTGTAATACTTATAAACATTATTTACCAGATTTTTTCTCATGCAAATGCAGCTGTAATTTATCTTTACTTTTTTTTTTTTTTAACAATTGTAGTGTTTTTAATTGTTTTCAATTTCAATGTTTGATGTCTTCTGACTGCTTTGTTCGGTCATTGTTTAGAATGAATGTGAATGATCTATCAGGTGAATGATCACAATGCATCTGGGAGTAATATTGTTGTATTATTAGCAATCCAGCTTTCACCCTGCAGATTATAAAGCTATAAGGCCTTTGTCCTGGTTTATTCTAGGAAAGAAATCTTTTACTGCGTTACTTATTCTCTCTCTGTCGCTCTGTCAGCTCAGGGCTGATGTGAAGAGAGAGCAGTCGCTTTGTGAATTCACTTTGATTGTATATTTGGCTCATTTCCTGCTTGTCATTCCCATTTCATGAGAGAATTACTAATGTTTGGCAAACTGATCTCAGTTTAGGCCAGCTGACAGACACATTGTTGTATATGTTTTGTACAAGACCTACAAAAGCTTTGAGATTAACAGTGTTGGATTGTGTGAATTACACAAAAGATGGGCCTTTCCTTTGTTGTGATTCTGCATGGCCTCTCCAAGTTCTCACGATCCACAGCTCATTGTCTCAGCGTTGAGCATGAAGCTATGAGTATGGTGTGTGTATGGGTTTGTGTATTCAGCCTGCTGTGTTAATTCATGAGCACTTGAAGGTCGCTCCACATGAGAGCTGCTCTGTCTGAGATTCAGAGCCCATGCTCAGTAGATTTTGGGGATGTGTGCTGGTTAAGCCAGCCTCTGGCAGAGATTAGCCAACTGTAATGTAAGCCAGCTTAATGCAGGGAGCCTTGAGACTATAACCCCTGCTGATTAAAACAAAACAAACATGTTCTGCAGCTTAATTCCCCCAAAATTCTGCAAAAAGTCTATTTAATGTTTGATTGATAGGTGGGCCAGTGGCCTGTGAGATAGAAAAATAAAATCTTCTATGCATTCAGTTACAAAGTGTGCTCCTTCTAGTGATATTGGTTTCTTGTGCTTTTAAAGGGCATCTATTTGACCTCTTTTTTAATATAGTCTTTTGTGTCTCCAGAATGTGTCTGTAAAATGTCAGCTCAAAATACCCATCAGATTATTTATTATACATTTCTGAATATGGGAAATCTTTTAGGACAGTGTAGCTGTTTTTGTTGCCTGTGCCTTTAATGCAAATGAGCTGGTTCTCCCCGCCCATCATTCCCACGTGCGTGTCAGAGCCACAGAGGTCTCTTGGTATTGCTCAGTACAGTGACAAGAATGAAGCAGATCTCCCTTACTACAGTAAGAACTTAATTCAAGCCTTTCTGCAACAATGAGTCACACAATGTTGTTACAAAGTTTGCATGCACACACACACACACACATGTGCATACATGTTTAACTTTGCACTGTATTGCACGGCAAATGTGACAGGATACATGTTAATATCCACTGCTGTATATATATCCAATTATATCCGTCATGTTAATGTACAAAATAAACCTGATTTCACATCCACAAACAGGGATTGAAGCATCTTCTTTTATAATTGTACTGACATGTGACTGTGGTGATGAGATACATGGCAATTTTACTGTCTTTTCTTTATTACAAACATGCACTGATTTAAAAAATTTTTAAACTTGTAAAATTCATTCTTGAGGTGCAGATGATCACAGAGAGCTAAACAGATTTAATCCCAGTTGCTTTGCGCAAGTCCTGTCTTGTGGATCCTGTCTTGTGGTTGTCCTACGTCACGTTGCGGTGGGCCTCAAAATGGGAGGGATTTGGATTTTAGCATCAAAAAAAAAAGAAAAGAGAGACTTATTGTCTTTATATCACCCCAATATGACTGTGGACACACTATACCTAGACACACTTCTGTCCAAACAGCTTGCAAAAGTAAATTTTTTATAGGGGCACTTAAAAAAAAATGTGTATCATTTTCCAATGATCCATTCCTGCTCAAAGGGGCTGTTTACACTTTATGCTATGGTCACTTTATGCATTTTTTCTTATCGGATAACTGTCCGATCATGATATGGGCAGGTGTAAATGCCCTCTTAAACGCATTCGAGATGGATATAAAATCCAATTGGTCAGACTACTTCAGGAGGTGGTTTCCAGATGAAACTGGGCAGGTCTAAATGCATATACAAATATGTAAATTTTACTCCTTGCAAAAACAAAACAAAACAAACAAAAAATAAACAAAAATGTGCATGTGTTGTACAAGCGCAACTGCATAATCAACAGAAGGCCACAGGTGACAGTTTGAGATATTTGTTTTATTTAATTTTTATTTTTTATTTTATATTTGACCACGAAGTGATGAAATCAAATTTTAAAATTAATATCAGAGGGCAGCATTAATAACAGAGATACAGCACGGACCTGTAGCCTATCTCTGTGAAAAGAGAGGAATAATAATAGATACAGTAAATATACTGCTTCGTTCATTTACGAAGGCATGTTGTTTTGTTTATGGGAGAGTTATACACAAATTAATGTAAACCCTTTACAGTTTTGAATGATGTCTTGCATGTACCTCTATGACAAAAATAGATTTTTTATTTAGCCTATAATGAAAGTAATCAGGGAGCCTGCCTTGTGCACTTGCAATAATGTTTTACTGCCTACATATAAAATAATTTGAATGCCAAATAAGATATATAGCTTATGTTTCTGTAAATAATAATATTAATTCAATAAAATGATGTGTATCTGATGCTTTAGTTGACGTAAGTGCATATAGCGTGGGATTTGAAAATAAGAATCATATCTGTTTAGTGGAGGCGCATTCATGTGGTCAAAGTGGAACCCTTTTCAGAAATCAAATAGTTTTTTTAATAAAAAAAAAAAAAAAAATGCATGATATGACTAGGTGTAAACAGACCCATGTGCATTTTAGCAATTTGGGAATTTTTTATGCTTACAACTTAATGAGAGCAAAATTAAAAAACTGAATCGGAAAACTTGCATTTGCAGCATTTGCTTAAACTGTGTTGAGCACCAAAACAACTTTTAATAATAATTTTTAATCATACTTCTTAGAATTGGCCACTAATTTGCCAAAAAGTGAGGTGGGGTGGACATTCGCTGATGAGATGTTGTTGATGTGACGTTGACTTGTCAGTAAATTCAATTGAATCACCAACTGTTCTATAGGCTGAAGGCTTGGATGTCATCTATTCATTGTTTGAAGTTACACGTGATATGTGTCAGGTGATTTGTGTGCGCTGTGATTTTAGCTTGTGGAAAGGTCATCTCTCTTCACCTGGAGCTCCAGAGGGAGTAATTACAGGCCGATGTGACCACCCACGTCTCTCTCTCTCTCTTTCTCCAAACACATGCTCAGCTGAGACACATGGGTCTCTGCCCTTGTTTTATCGATTTTTTTTTTCTAACAGTTTTTAAATCATATCAGTAACTTCTCTGCTCTGCAATGGTGCTGTCTCTCTGAAGCTCTGAATCAGTTTTTTTTTTTTAAATGAACTCCAGTTTCCCAGTTCTTAAACCTATATGAATTTCTTTCATTTAGTTTAACTGTTCCATTAACATTATCGTATGGCTATTCACATGTTATTTCGCAAAAGAGACGTAGTCAGGTTGATATGGAGTACAGTAAAGCCGCTCTTCTGCTTTTAACCTGAGAAAGACAACAGGATGGATATGCACCCCGGTGTATGAGCATGTCTTAGAGCAGTCTTCAGCCATCCATTATCAGATTGCGTCATTTGGGAGCAAAGGGAACAGAAATAAAAAGCAATGGGAAAGATCTTTCTTAATATATGGTTAAATATAGTTCGACAATTTGATACTGTTGAACAAGCATGAGAAAAGATGTCTGAAAGTCTACTGCAAGACCTATTCATAGATGGTTCCAGTCTGAGATGAAATGTCCATGGACTGCTCACTGTGTGTTCACAGACCATCTGATGTATTTTCACACATAAATGGGCAGCACGTTTTCTACTTTTGAAAATACCATATAATGCATGCTTTTATCAGACTGCCTAGGAACAAAGGCATGTCTGTTCGCCACTTTGCAGGTAAACTAAACAACCACAAGAAGAAGATTGTGTTATGTCTGTTAAATTGTCAAATATATAACTTTTTGATTCTGTTCCAGATTCTATATGCCCTCTTTACCATTGAGTTTTCTACTCAACCATTTTATGCTAACTGGATACATTCATGTGAAAAGTCAGTTACTGTTGTTGGGCTATTTAATCTTCTCAGGTACAGTAGCTTTGACAACATACAGTAAATAAGGTTATACTTCATCAAATCTTGTCGTCAATTTCGGTTGTAAGAGCTACCCATTACATTACAAACCACAGGAGAGGGTAAATTCTTCAGCAGGATAGCACTCATACTGTCCCCAGAAATGTAGACCTGGGTACGTATCAAGTTCCATATAAGAATGCATATTTGTCAGTATATAAGGTAAACAGTATATGAATACCTGAAGTGTACCTACTGGTAGTTAAAACGTAAAAAAGAAAAGTGTACCATTTGAACCCATTTAAAATGTACCGGCCCTGTCTTTGTGCGTTTGTATTTGACTAAATGATGATTGTAAATGACTTTAAAATATGATTGATTTTTAAATGAATGCTTTTATATTATTATTATTATTATTATTATTATTATTATTATTATTATTATTATTATTATTATGATCTCAATTTAATGAAATACTCTTGTAATAAAATATCAACTGTTGGTAAAGACATTTGGTACCACTTTTGCTTGAAATGAAATTCTGTTTATATGAAATGAACTGCTTTATATAAAATGATCAGCTAAAAGTACACCAGAAGAAAACAAAATCGGTAAAAATAAGGTGAATTTTTCACAGAAATTAACCATTCTTTGTTAACACAACTGAACACTGTTAATTGCAATGCATTTGACATGATAAATAATAATAACAGCAACTACTGCTCAGTTTCACAGTATAATGCAGTATTTTTGTTAATGCAGCCACATGTGCAATGCTATTGAGAACACTCATACTCAACCACAGGAAAACCACAATGCAACTACCTTCATCAGCAGGCATACAAAGAGCTCTGGCATTACATATCTTCATTATGTTATTATGTGGGATCAAATAATGTGGATCATTGATTGCTAGTGACATCACTGCACAATATTGAGAAAAACTGACATTGCTATATTTTATTTTTCTTGGATATATATTGTGACATGGAGTATAATTTCCCCAGATGAAATGAATAGGTCTATTTGGAAAGAATTTATAATTTTAGATACATTGAAATGATTTTGTAAGGGGCTGCTTCTACAAGAAATAGAATAAACCAATCACAAAAAATGAGAAATACAGTAGAGCAATGACACTGTACAAATAAAATATACAGTGCTTTTTGATTTTCTGGAAGTCTAGCAATATTCTGATACACAAATTTAATAATCCAATGTAAAATGTCATACATAAATACAATTTCAATAATATACAATAATACAATAATATTTCAATATTTGTAGTGGCAGAACAGCGTTTAAATAAAATGAATATAAAAATAATATTTATAATTTAAATCTCATCAACGGGATTCGAACTTGTGAATTCAAAAGGCACAGCACTTGTTTGCACACACAAACGACCTATTGATCTGTGCTAATAAGGACTACACGTAACATAGACGGTTTTGATATCTTAATCAGTAAAACCATGTTTCCATTTTCTCAGAATTGCTAGGAATGACAAAACGCTGTTCCGCTAAATAGCCTATGTTATGAATCGCAGTCTTTCTGTCATTATGTTTTAAACAAAAATTAAAAAATTACATAAAACTTGCACATGGGATTTGAACTCGCAAAGACAAGGAGCTTATCATATGACGACTGTGAGATGTTTTGGCGTTTTTTGGTAATGTTAGCTTAATCAGTCAAACCATGTTTATTTAAGATTGTGTACTCATGTTAACTTGTGCCCTATGCTCACAGATAAACACAGAACAATCTCACAAAATTGAACTGAATGACACTTTGATTACAAATCGTTGTTCTTCTAATATTATGTAACATAATATTACTTAAAAATCGCAATCTTTGTCACTTTGATCATCTCAGAAAAGCATCTAGAGAAGTTATTCTATGCTGACTGAGCTCTGATTATAATGTTTCACTTGTTGACTTTTCTTTTTTGTTGATTTTGTTGACTTTGAAAAATGCAAACAAAAAAAGAGTTATAGCAATACCATACAACATTATACTGGCTTACGATTAATAATACCTAAAGATGTATTTTATTTTTTTTTTTTGCTTTATAAACGTCTTCATTGGGCACACATACTAAATTCTATCCTAGCACATACCAAAATCATAGCACAGGGCATGAAAAGATACACTACCTGACAAAAGTCTTGTCGCATATCCAAGTTTTAGGAACAACAAATAATAACTTGACTTCTAGTTGATCATTTGGTGTCAGAACTGGCTTATATGAAAGGCTAAGGCCTCTAGATTACGCTTATTTTACCAAAATAAAATATGATCATGATGGTTTATTTAATTGGGACAGTAAGGTCTGACTTTGCTTAGACAAAAGTCTTGTCACTTAACAGAAATAATGTGCAGGATAGAATATAAAGTCATGGTGCAGTGGAAAAATAATTAATATTGTGTATGACTCCCATGAGCTTGGATGACTGCATCCATACATCTCTGCAATGACTCTAATAAAAAGCTCAAAGAAAGCATTCTTGCAGGAGTTCATCAAGATTCTTTGGATTCATCTTTAGTGCCTCCTCCTTCATCTTACCCCAGACATGCTCAATAATGTTCATGTCTGGTGACTGGTCTGGCCAATCCTGGAGCACCTTGACCTTTTTTGCTTTCAGAAACTTTGATGTGGAGGCTGAAGTATGAGAAGGAGTGCTATCCTGCTGAAAAATTTACCCTCTCCTGTGGTTTGTAATGTAATGGGCAGCACAAATGTCTTGATACCTCAGGCTGTTATGTTGCCATCCACTCTGCAAATCGCCCCCATACTGAATGTAACCCCAAACCATTATTTTCCCTTCACCAAACTTGACTGATTCCTGTAAGAATCTTGGGTTCATGCGGGTTCCAATAGGTCTTCTGCAGTATTTGTGATGATTGTGATACAATTCAACAAATGATTAATTTGAAAAATCTACATTCTGCCACTTTTCCAAATGATCAACTAGAAATCAAGTTATTATTTGTTGCTTTTACAACTGGGATCGACAGCAAGCCGTTTGTCAGGAAATGTAGTGAAAGGGAACAAGGGAAATGCGTTCATCACTCACATACGTGCATGCACACACACATGCATCACACACCCCAGGGCTAGAGTGCTGTTAACTGGTGAATGAAAAAGGCCTGGGAGAGGCTTTCACATAGCACAAATTTTCGTGCCACTGTCAGCTAAGGACAGATATGATGGAGCCTGTGGCCTAGATACTGGCAGAAGCAGAGAAGGACATTTTGCTGGATGAAAGTGTGTGTGTGTGTGTGTGTGTGTGTGCGCGTACAGGTGTGTGTGTGTGTGTGTACAGTTTTTATAATGTGTTCAAAGGTGTTTTTTGCTAGCAAATATGTTTCAGGATTTGTTTCATTTGTAAAGTTATTGTCTTTGTATTGTTTTCACTTTATTTAAAAACAAAAAACGAAACAATAGCATTTCAACATTTCCCTTAATATCATAATTTCAAAACCAAATCAAAACCTGGAATCACAACCCACTGATCAGAAAGATTATTTGCATGTTTTTTAGTTTAACAACCGCATACTGAAAGACAGTTTGACTTACAATATTTATTTTAAAATAGTCTAGTATTTTTTATTTATCTAGTTTATACAGAATAGCATCTTCTCAAACTTATTTAAAATGGAAGCATCAGACACAAAGCACCTTCAAGCTTTTTTGGCATTTGTACTTAAGAACAAAGTCACTGAGCACATCAACGTCATCTGATCATCTCACATGAAAATATCTCATATGCGTTTCTACATGACCCCCAGTTCAGTTCTCTTCAGTGGCATTTAAATCAGAATCAGAAAGAGCTTTATTGCCATGGATGTTCACACATATGAGGAATTTGTTTTTGTGACAGAGCTTCTACAGTGCAACAGAATTACAGAGACAGGACAAAAAACAGATAATAAATATATTTTTAAAATAAAAGTAAATAGTGAATGCAAATATACAAATTGACAAGTACAGGTATATTACTATATACAACATTATATGGCAGCTGTTATGTGCAAATTGGCATGTAAAGTATGTTAGTGTATAAAAAGTGTATAGCAAGTAGTGATGTTTGTTTCATAATTACTATCATTAAGTGTTCATGAGATGGATTGCCTGAGGGAAGAAACTGTTTCTGTGTCAGGCTGTTCATGGTGCACAGAACAACACCTGGGCGTGCCGCGTCCCCGGTGTGCTGGGCCTGGACAGAGAAACACACGGGGTTGAGGTAGAAGGAGTGTTGAGATTGTACCGCACACTTACCTCAGATGAGCGAGCAGCAGCCCGGGAGAAGTCAAGCAAGGCTCGTTGTTCCTGGAGCTGCGCTTATTTCATCTCGAGGTCACAGATTTGTGCTTCCACTGCCTCCAGCTGCAGCTTTATTGCCTCCACCTGCACTCAAAGATACACACACAAGCGACATTATACAAGGTGAAGAGCCAAGACAGTAAGGGAAAGAAGCTTACCTGCCAACCCCCACTCTCACTAGCCAGATAAAGCTATTGGTTAGAAGGAGATGCTCGAGGAATCAAAAAGTATTAATTGGTATTAAGGGTTCGTTTACCCTCTGTAAAAAGGAAAAATAGTAATGAATGGGGATGTATTTTATGATAAAAATGGAAATTACGAATTTAGGCGACGGAGCTGCAAACACACGCAACGGGCAACCTTAGCAACAAGCAGGAGCATTAGAAATTTTAAATGGTTTTCATTTGTACATTGTGACCACCTTATACATCATTAATAAATGATTTGCCTTGCTGTATTCAGAACATTGACTGTGTTGAGCTAAAGCAAGAACCAATTACAGCTTCTCAGGTCTTTAAAACAAACATCCCTAATTATTACACTCCTTTATTTTTTGCATTACTGAATTGGTTTGAATTGTGCAGTTTGAGATATCTTTTTTTGTTTTCAGACATTCACCTGGCAGATGATAAATCCCATATTCTGACCCAGTCCATGCAGAGCAAAATATAACTTGGGGGTGAACACGTTTGACTGGGGTTGGTAAATAACAGCCTAGCATTTACTTAAAATCCCCTCCAACCCCCAGAACACCAAAGTATCCTGGCAGCAAGCATTATGCACTATTTTAACTATAATGATAAAAATATTTAATGTTTACATACTTTTATTTATATATATATATACTTTGGTGTTCTGGGGGGTTGGAGGGGATTTTGAGTAAATGCTAGGCTGTTATTTAACAACTCCAGTCAAACGTGTTCACGTGTTATATATGAACTAATTAAATTGAGTATATTCATTCATTCATTTTCCTTCAGCTTAGTCCCCTTATTGATCAGGGGTCGTCACCGCGGAATAAACCGCCAACTTATCCAGCATATGTTTTACACAGCGGATGCCCTTCCAGCTGCAACACCCATACACTCTCACATTCACTATGGCCAATTCAGTTTATTCAATTCACCTATACCGCATGTCTTTGGACTGTGGGGGAAACCAGAGCACCCGGAGAAAACCCACATGAACATTAGGAGAGCATGCAAACTCCACACAGAAATTCCAACTGACCCAGCCGGGAAATTGAGTCAGGTCAAGTCAAGTCAAGTTTATTTATATAGCGCTTTTCACAATGTAGATTGTGTCAAAGCAGCTTAACATAGTTCTAGTAAAGTCCAGATTTCAGAAATTGAGCATAAATTATTAACTAACATTAACTATACACTGCTCAAAATAAAGGGAACACATAACACTAAATTTGCCAGTGTATATATATATATATATATACACTGTGGACAATGTAAACACATAGCTGCCAACTCTCACGCATTCGGCGTGAGAGTCACGCAATTGACAGTATTCTCACGCTCTCACACCACACATCCATTTTCTCATGCAGAAAAATCATCCCCGTGAAATATTTTTTTTAGTTATAATAAATATGGTTTTAAAGACTTTTATCTTTATAAAAAGATGCTATTCTTTGTGTGCAACTGAACCAACACTGGTGAAAGCAATATAATTAAAAACAAACTGACGCATGTGCGCAGAACACATAGAATTAGAATTAATTTTTTTCTTTTATTTATTTAGAATATAATAACTAGATAATAATAGCAATACTCTTATTTACAATAAATATTTTATAAAAAGCATTTATTAAGATAATATATTTATAATGTTTATATATTTATAAATAAATGGGGCGTGGCTTGGTGTGGGGCATGGCTTGAGGGCATAGGGGCTTAAATTCTCACTCCAATCTAAAACCAAAAGTTGGCAGCCCTTTAAACATGTATTGTTCATTGAGTCCACCTTCACTGTCTTTCCCACATCCGGGAGAGTTACGGTGTGGAGAAGACCCAAAGAAACAAACCACCCAGACTGATGCATGCCCAAAGTGAAGCATGGGGGTGGATCAGTGATGGTTTGGGCTGCAATATCATGGCATTCCCTAGGCCCAATACTTGTGCTAGATGGATGCTTCACTGCCAAGGACTACCGAACCATTCTGGAGGATCATGTGCACTCAGTAGTTTAAACATTGTATCTCAAAGTTGGTGCCATGTATCAAGATGTAATGCACCAATACACAGCATGATTGGTGACAGAGTGGTTTGATGAACATGAAAATGAAGTTGAACAAACTTGTTCTTTATCACATACTAATAAGTACAGATTAGAATTAGTACAGTATATTGTTTTATTTTTACATACATATATGTCCTACACTGAGTCACCCATATTCTGGTTATCTAAGACATTAAAGTAGACACTTTACTTGTATATAATATGCTTCCCATGCATATAAAATAACTTTTGTAAATATAATACGATGTGGACATCAAAACAGGACATCATAAATACATGCAAAATGTCTCTGTGTTTCTGTGTCTGCAGTGAGATATTTGGAGGTGTCTGACTTTCACCTGGAGCTGAGCTGTTTTTTCCTGGATCCCCAGTGTCCTGAACCTGAGCTCCAACCCTGATTATTAGGAACAACCCAAAGACCCCTAACTCATCTACCTTTTTACCTTGCTGCTGACTCTGCTTAACCCAAACAAGATAGATGAGCCTGAGAGGTGAGCACCTGTCTCATTTTCTCATACATCTAACATGGATCCGATATCTCAATCTCTTTTTCTCTCCCTCCTCTCAAAACTCTGCTTTGCTCTTTCTGTTGCATACATTCTCATATGTCACTCATATGCACTCAAACTCAAGAGATTGAAAAGCATAGATGAACAGATTCAATGTGTTTTAATGCACATTTTGAAGTATCACAAGTGAAACAAATAATGGAAATGCCAAATTTAGAATAAAAAATCCTTTCTTTTGCGCATACCATTATTTTAGCAATTGTAAGCTGCACTGCTAGGTATTTATAATTTACCCAATCATTACTAATTGCAATTCTGTCTGAATGGAACTCGTTTTAGTTACTCTTGTTTACTAGGTTACCAATACCACTGCCAGCCACTTAAACAACTTGATGGAAATGCACTTAATTCAAATTAGTTTTTTGTATTTTTGTGAATGTTGAAAACATTTTCTTCACATTGAGACCAGACGTGTGTGTGTGTGTGTGTGTGGGTGCGTGTGTGCGCGTGCGCGTGTGCGTGTGTGTGTGTGTGTGTGTGTGTGTGTGTGTGTGTGTGTGTGTGTG
>CAIGQV010019084.1:7108572-7133959 GCA_903798115.1 Danio jaintianensis
GTGTGTGTGTGTGTGTGTGTGTGTGTGTGTGTGTGTGTGTGTGTGTGCGTGTTGGTGAGTGAAACCTCTTAAGAACAAAAAGGTTTCAGAATATATTCCTCATAGTTTATACAACAACTTCTGATAGTCAAAAACACATTTCTTATAACTTCTCTGGCATCCTGAAAAAAGCTCACAAACAGCAATCTGCACAGGAGACTAATTTCAATTGGTAAGCTAATGACATTAGGTTTGTGATGATATTCAAACCAAACCAAAAAAAACTCAATACGCCCCCCACAATACGAACTGCAATACTCTCACAGTGAACCAAGGTACCCTGTCTCCCACAATCTGTACAGTGGTGTGAAAAAGTGTTTGCCCCTTACTGATTTATTCTTTTTTTCCATGTTTGTCACACTTTAATGTTTCAGATCATTAAACAATTTATCATCATGCAGTTTTTAAATGAAGGTTTTTATTAAAACAAAATTACCACAAGAGCACAGTAACAACTCATCCTTGAGGTTACAAAAGACCCCACAACAACGTCCAAAGAACTGCAGGCCTCACTTGGCTTAGTTAAGGTAAGTGTTCATGACTCCACCATAAAAAAAGAGCCTTGGAAAAAAAATGTTTTGCATGGCAGAGTTCCAAGACAAAAAAAAACACTGCTAAGCAAAAATAACTTAAAGGCATGTTTTGCCCAAAATATCTTGATGATCCCCAAGACTTTTGGGAAAATGTGAGAACTGACGAGACAAAAGGTGAACTTTTTGGAAAATGTGTGTCCCATTTTGTGTGTGGCGCAAAAGTAACAATGCATTTTAACATCATAAGAACATCATAGCAACAGTAAAATGTGGTGGTGGTAGTGTGATGGTCTGGGGCTGTTTTTCTCCTTCGGAACCAGGAAGAGTTGCTGTGATAAATGGAACTGCTGTTCTGCTGTTTACCAAAATATCCAGGCAGAGAATGTCATCTTCACCTTAAGCTGAAGCAAGTCCACTTCTGAATGGCTTAAGAAAAACAAAATGAAAACTTTGGAGTGGTCTAGTCAAATTCCTGACCTGAATCCAATTGAGATGGTGTGGCATGACCTTAAAAAGGCTGTTTATGCTCGAAAACCCACCAATGGGCAAACACTTTTTCACACCACTGTATGTATGTATAGATAGTAGGGATGGGACAGTTCATGGAAAAAAAAAAATTAAAATAAAAAAAAAAATTAAAAAAAACCGTTCTCTTTCACTGTTAATGCTGCTAACTTACGTGCTTCAGATTATATCAGTTTAAACTTTAAAAATTCTCATGCACTTTTCTCTCTCAGTTCATTCATTTAATTCATATTATGTGAATTAAATTGTTGTATTGAATTATTGAACACGCCACAAAATTACAATGACAAAATGGCGGTCAGTGTTGCCGGATACACTTGAATGTTTTCAGCCCAAACTGTTCAAACCAAAAAACTAAAAACGAGCAGGTATACACACTTGGTTTTTGATAAATATTCAACATAAAATGCACGTTCAAAACATCCAAACTGATCCCAAAACCACCCAGATTTTGTCAACCAGCTTAAGCCATTTTGTACCAGCACAATCAAATACTTAACCTGCGGAAAGACGTTCATTGTCTGACGTCATCCAAAAGTAAACTAATATAAATTTAAGTAAAGGTATTACAATACAGAAAAATAAATACTCTTTTTTGACTCTTTTTTTTAAGTCTATAATAAGTTCAGCCAAGTAAAACTTTGATATATAAGTTATGTCAACACATGCAAGCAAGATAAGTTAATTTAACTCAAAATATTAAGTTGTGATCACTGATTGGCACAATCATTTTTTTACAGTGTAGAGTAGCCAATAGCGTTTTGTTTATATCACAGCTCTGTCAGAGTGGTTGAGCTCAAGTACATCAGACTCATGACAGTTATAACAATAATAAGTCTATAATAACAACTGACTTGCTGTTTCTTCACATTAAAATAAAGCATTCTGCGTAATTCAAATTGGTCTGGTACAGATACCTTCTGAAGTCTGTGCCAACGTGCACATATAATCCACTCTATGCTGTCATCTTTCTGTGCTGAAGAGGACCTTACCTACACACTATGTTCACATGGCATTAGCATGAAAGCAGATTTCATTCACTTCAAAGGAAATCATAATTACACCGAAACATTTATCCACAATATAGTACTGTTCATCATATAAAAACTCCATGTACAGCCTTTAGGCTAACCGATAATGTGGGTGTGTGCAATGTACTTTGCCCCTCAAGGCTTGACGTAGAGAAGTGCTGCCCTGGGGGTTTTTGCCTCGTTGTTGTGACAAATAAGGAGCTCAAATCAACATAGTTTCGGCTATCATTTATTATTTTCTAGATATTTGCAAGTGCTTAGGCAAGGTTTAAACACTCCTTGATCACAATGTGAATATATGACTGATTTCAGCAGCATCAATAGAGTCTTGAAGGGGCCAGTGCATGTCAGATGTCAGACTGGAAAGTGTTGGACTGGTTAGATGATTGTGATGAGAAATTGAAGTATGAGTTCACATAAAAAATGTATAAGTTAGTTAATAAAGTTAATCCATTGAGGCAGTAGTGACAAACTTATTGTTATACATTTGATGGTGTCTTTTCTCAAAATTTGTCATCAGTATTTTGTTCTTATCTTAATTCTTCATTACATTTTTGACCTATAAAACTATTGATGGGCCTCACGGTGGCGCAGTGGGTAGCACAATCGCCTCACAGCAAGAAGGTCGCTGGTTCGAGCCTCGGCTGAGTCAGTTGGCATTTCTGTGTGGAGTTTGCATGTTCTCCCTGTGTTGGCGTGGGTTTCCTCCGGGTGCTCCGGTTTCCCCCACAAGTCCAAAGACATGCGGTATAGGTGAATTGGGTAAGCTAAATTGTCAGTAGTGTATGAGTGTGAATGGGTGTGTATGGATGTTTTCCAGAGTGGGTTGTGGCTGGAAGGGCATCCGCTGCGTAAAACATATGCTGGATAAGTTGGCGGTTCATTCCGCTGTGGCAACCCCAGATTAATAAAGGGACTAAGCCGAAAAGAAAATGAATGAATGAATGAAAAACTATTGATCTCTGTAATTTATATAAAGAAAACATAAGAAAAGAAAAAAGAGAAATATTACTCCACAGAGGGGCGACACGGTGGCGCAGTGGGTATCGCTGTCGCCTCACAGCAAGAAGCTGGTTGGAACCTCGGCTGGGTCAGTTGGCATTTCTGTGTGGAGTTTGCATGTTCTCCCTGTGTTTTTATGAAAAAAAATTATATGAGGTGTCGGCGCCAATAGTCTAGTGGTTAAGTACAACGTGGTGCTCACATTTCAGTACAGAACAGAACAAGAAAAACTCTATTTGGGTGGCAATTGTTATTGTGACTTTTCTCCGTTCTTATCAACAAATGGAATCATTGCAGCCATATCAGCAGCACAGCTGGAAACCATATATGAAAATGCAAAACCATTGCAATTAGAGATGCACCAATTGCAAAGAGTTTTAGCTAAGTGTGACCGCCGATACCGATTTTCTTTTCAAGAACTATAATTATAATAAATTAATAATAATAATAATAAATTAACATTAGTTTCCCACAAACTACATTAGCAACACTAACAAAAGAGAACTTTCCACAGTCTATAACTTAATCTTTTTCTCATTTCACAAAAGCCCAATGATAAGCATGTACTTGTAATTATTAAATGAAATATAACAATGTATATATTTTTATGTATAGCTTGGTACTACTGTTTTATATATACTTATTTTCAGATTTTTTTTTTGTCTTGTTCTGGTAAAGCACTTGCTGACAACTTCGACGTGACTGATGTTTTCTCTCTCTAAACACAATTGACGATAACTGATCTGTCTAGCAGAATTATTTTCCTCATGCAACAAACTGTGAAAAATAGCTTTAAAGAAAATCATTTAATAGGACTTAAATTACATTTTACGCTGTTTAACTGGTAGCAATAATCAGGTGGTCGTTAATATCTCAAGCAGTGTCTTGATCTCTGTTGATCAGTAGATCAGTGAGCTTTTACTTTTGCTGCTGTGAGAAAAAAGGTAGCTCTGTTAAGTACCTGTTCAGGTGAGGAGTGCAGGCCACATGTTCTTGGTCAGGATTTCATCATGCAGCGCGTGTAGGGCTTGAGATTAAACAACTCTGTTCATGCATCATCTAAAAGTCTTGACTGTATGACTGTATATTTGTACTCTCAATAAGATAGCCTGACTGGAAAACTCAATAGCTCCGGGATGTCAGGGACGGGGGTAGCATTTTTGCGAGCCCTGATATCATACAACAAAAAATGTATATCATGACAGGCCTAGCCTCATTACAAACATACATACTAGCATCAAATTTCACAATATACACAATAAATTAACAAAAGATACATTTAAAGACCTTGTGCCTTTTTGGGAGCACTGAATAAATGTATAATCTGAATATGAGGCAGTTTGCATTGACAAGCTGTAAACAAATGGCTGGTGGAGAACTGCATTGGCATCTGTCCTTATTGTTTATCAACGCATTAAAAAGACATTGAAAAGAGTGGCTGGCTTTAGCTGATTTGTTTTGGCTTTATTGGTCTGCCTGCTTTCCAAGTGATGGGTTGCAGCTGGAAGGGCATCCGCTGCGTAAAACATATGCTGGATAAGTTGGCGGTTCATCCCGCTGTGGCGACCCCAGATTAATAAAGGGACTAAGCCGAAAAGAAAATGAATGAATGAATGGTCTGCCTGCATCTCTCGATTTAAAAATAAGTCCCACATACATAGTAAGTTTAATAAATGCTTAGATAAACTTAAAAATAAGATAACAGTCTTTGGTTTGGCTCCCAAACTTCTGACGATGCGGCTGCTCGTGCCAGTCTAGCTGATGTAGAACGTGACCTAATGTACATGCAAATGTTGAGGGCATGCTAGTTAATAGTCCTGTGTGCTACGTAACAGTTTTGTTCTGATAGGCCTGTTTTTCACCGGGGTTTTACACTTGATTTACATGAGAACAGGGAAAAAACAGTATGGCCATAACTACTCCATACTTAACTCTTATTATTCAGCTATGCCTGTATATATTTAAGCCTTGATTGTATGAAATTGCTTTAAAGTCACAACAAAAACCTGAAATGCAGAAGAAATCAAGAATCTACCGCTATATTTTGAACAGATCAATATTCCTTTCATTTGCCTACTGCTAAAAAATAATAATAATAAAAATAAGACAACACTTACAGACATATTTGCAACGGCAAGAAAAAAGTAGGCTCGATAAACATCCATTTCCAAATATTTTTTTCTGGCTATTCTTTCAGATGTCAGGGTTTACAATATTAAACTGTAGCGAGGTGGATTCAAACACAGACCTTCAGTGAATGTCTTACCTGGTCAATGAAGCTGGCGCAGCGAACGGCCTCCTCCATGTGCTCCTCATCTGAGCGCAGGACAGTTTTAATGCTGTTGACCAGCTCCTGTACCTCTGGTGTCAGGCTGCAGGACGACTGCTCCAGAAAACGAGCCACCAGCAATTTCGTGTCTCTGTAGCTCTGGTAGTCCACCAAAGAGTTAGGGCGAGGCTTTCGTTTACGTTTTTCATTTCGTCGTAGTGTGACAGACCCGTTCTCTTTTCCAGTCAGTGATCCTGCGGCAGGAGCTGGACCAGGGCCTAATTCTGTCTGTGTTGCTGCTTCACAACTCATTACTGTAAGACAGAAAGGAACAATATAACAGTGAGAGATAGTGGTGCATGTTGCATGCAAACATTTAACCCTACAGCATTAGTCTGTTTCTAAGCAACCAAAAATGTGTGTGTGTATCCTGCTGGTCATCTGTGATGCTACACGTTCATTTTATTTTACTGTAGTGTTACTTTTCTGTAACCAAACCATATATATATTTTTTGTTTTCCTACAAGGTTTTTACAAAGTATTACTTTTTTCCAACAAAATTTACACTTTTTGTAATCAACCACAAGCATTGAGAAATACTGAAGCCACATTTTCAAAACTGTTCACCAAGTGTGCATTACCAACATGACTCTTGACCCAACTGTTTAGCTCCAAAACCCACTCAGATCATATATGTCTCAAAATAAGCTTGTTTCACCAAACCACTGACAACAATTCTCATTCAGAAAACATACAAAACGCAAAATGAGACATAAGATTTGCTGTGCTAAAACCTGATGCTTGTTTTCCTGCTCTTAGAATCCTTGCTGATGACGCAAATAGCAATGAAAATATCTTCTGCTGAACCGAGAAGAAACGCTTTCCCTTCATAGGTGATGATTTAATGAGTAACACAGATGCAGCAATGCAGTTTTAAAGCAATATTCACTCGCACTGCACTGATCATCTCAGATACATCAAACTAATTAGGGCTGCACGATATTGGGAAAATATGTGATGTTGTTGAATATTGTGATAACAATATTTCTTGCAATAACAATTCCCCTAGAGAAATTATATTTTTGTTAGAGTACAAAAAACGATATATGTAATGATCATACCAATATATTTCAAACATATAAAATATTAAACATACAAAAATTTTCTAAAAAAATCTAATTCAGGCAAAAAAAAAAGCTGTCAAGGTAGGCGCAAACATTAAAACCCAATGAATGACTAAAACCCTATTTTTTATTTGCATGTAACCACACAGAGCTGTACAACGATATAAGATTATTTAACTTGCGAGTCAATTGTTTCTGCATCTAGAAATCGAATATACGGCAATATGAAAATCACATATTTAAAATACAAGTTCATGTTTCAATATGTCATATGTACATACGTGACATATATTTCAAAAACTGGTGTTTATATATGAAAGTGAATGAATCTCAGATACATTAGACTAATAAGGGCTGCACGATATTGGGAAAATATGTGATATGCAATATTGTTGTTGAATATTGCGCTAACGATATTTCTTGCGATAACATTTCCCTAGAGAAATTATATTTTTATTAGAGTACAAAAAAATCTTTTATGTAACGATCAAACTAAAATGTCTCAAACATACAAAATATTAAACATACTAAAATTGTCTTAAAGCTAATTCAGGCTCAACAAAAAGGAAATCTAATATACGGCAAAATAAAAATCACATATTTAAAATACAAGTTATATGTACATGTATGTATATGTCATATGTACATATATGACATATATTTCAAACACTGCAAAAGTGGGTGTTTATAAAGATTAGGACAGAATGGCTATGCTGTGAACTGTGTGAGGACTGATCAAAATTTCCAGGTAAAAATCTCCAGAAATCTGACTCACATACAACCGTGTCATGCAGTGCCCGCAGTTAAACTCACAGCGGTTTATCATCAGTACAACAAAAAGTTATGAGCACCACTGGCAATAGCCTCCATGTCTCTTATTAACTCCTCACTTTAAGCTGTCGCGCCGATGGTATAACTTTAATCATGCACAAATGGCAATTGTTCCATTCCTTGCAACAGAAACGCGGTGTTGCGAGGACTTTCAATTTATTAACTAAAACTAATTAAAGCACGATTAATAGTGAAATCGGTCAATCGCTGCATACCTATTAACATGTAAACATTAAATAATAACATGTAAACTAATGTTTTAGCACAAAGCTCTCTGTGGTTGTGTTGCTGATGACTGTGGAGATTATTTAAGAATAAGAAAACTAGGATTCATCTTAGCCTAGTTGATAGCCTGCTCTGGAGCAGGCTAGCTGCAAAGAATAAATCTCCATAGGAACTTCATTTAGCCTACTTCCATGCAACTGAGCCAGGGATAAATTCAGGCAGGATAGCTTGAAAATCCCAGCTTAATCCCTTATCTTGCTTTTATGCAATAATTCTGTATCTGTATAGAAGCTATATCTGTTAGAAGTTGCAAAACACTTCAGGAGCCTTAAATCAGACTTTACATTAATCAATACATGTGTGTTTGTGTGAAAGCCTGCCAGCATTTCTTGATTTAAAGAAATGAAGAGATCAGATAATGGCAGTGTATTTAAGAGTCTCTTGCGACCCCAATCAATAGCGTTTGAAAACTGCTCCATTACCTTTGGCAGTGAGATCTAGGAGGACAGGGTCACTGTTGGACCGGCGGAGGTGATGTCTATGAGAATTTCTGCTGGAGAAGACTGCAGTGCAAGTCTGTGTAGACCGAGTAGGTGGAGTGGGGCTCATTATGGCCGTCTGATGACACCTGTCTGAATAGAACACACAAACAAACTATGTAAAAGTGGTGAATATAGTTTTGTACTGAAATCTATTCAAGTCTGTACAGTGTGAACAACTTCTAGATCAAATATAAAGTGGCATGACCATTTTCAACATTGATAACAAATGAAAAACATTTCATGAGTATCAAATAAACATAGAAGGATTTCTGAATAACGTAACTAAAGTAATGACAATTCAGCTTCAAATTACAAGAATAGATTACATTTTACAACAATAAAATTTATAACAAAAATATCATAGTACATTAAGCTGTTGTGTTGCTTGATATTTGTATGGAAACATATTTAAAGCTTACTTGATGAACAAAGCTCAAAAGAACAGCTTTTATTCAAAACACACAAAAACATTTGGTCAATGTTTGAATGTTTTGCATGAAAAAGATCCTTAAAAACATGTAAGACTGTACTATCTTTGAATTTGTTTAAGGATACGGACAGATAAAAAAAATAAACAAATCTCTCAATGAGGAACACTGGACATATAACTGATGCCACCAAAATAGATTTCCTTTAATAAACAGATTTCCTTTAATAAACAGATGGCATAATTATGGACGGGTCCTGTGATACACTCTGAGCATCTTGATTAAATATAGAGGACCAGCATTGAATTCATGCAAGCTGTGTCAATTACACATTTCATGTCATCCAAAGTGCCCGCTCCATTTTCTAAATGTTTTCAGTTTGTTCACTATAAATTATTACACACACTGCAAAAATGTACTAGTTAAAATGTATTTTCTTCTGTGTCAAAATATTTTCTCCTGTTCTGGTTTAATGTTTAAGTCTTTAATCTTTACATCAACCATACCCATATCAGTACTGTTTCTCTCCACAGACTTAATAATACAACTGGTTCATACCATCATTGTGGGTCTCCATCTCTGCGCTCTCTGTGATGACCTCAGTCAGATCAGTCATTTGCACCTCAGTACTTTGGGCCTGATATAAATACAGAGAGTCGGTGAGTGGATAAGGACTGCGTTTAATTGGGGTATTGCCAATGTAAGCATGGAAGACCTGGACACAGAGCTGTATGTGTGGATATGAGATTAGTCAAATCTAACCAAGTGCAACGATCGGGTTCTGTAAGTGAAAATTCAGTACAGTTTTCTCCAATAATTTAAAATGATAAATAACAAACACTTAAAGACAGACCTGTTCAATCAATTAATACTAAATAGTTTTGTTTTTTCAAATACATTTTAAATAATTGCCAAGATTGTTATTCAGTGCTTAATGTAAAAAAAAATATATATATATAAATTTCACATTACACATTAGGCTATCACTGAAGAGCCAAGCACAGGTTAGCATTCAGTTGGAGATTCAGCTATAGTGGCAATGAGATATAATGTTTCCATTCCTTCCTTAAGCCAGTTACTCCAAGTTATGTCAGGGTAATTGACAGATTGGCAAAATGTACGTAATACTGAATCTGTTACGTGTTCAGTGTGATGTATGCCAAGCGGTAAGCATGAGCACACATCACTGCCAAAGGTGCAATAATCCCATGTCCCCAGGTCCTAATTACCAAGATATAGGAATGTATGAATTCACGGGGAGTCATAATTGGATATCAACTAGCTTAGCTGAGGCTAGGCATTTTAGTGATATGACAGTATGCAGGGAAAACGTTCCAGTCCCAAAGGGAAAAAAGGCTGCGGAGGCCACTCGCCACCCAAATAAGGAGACTCTGTTACAAATACGGACATATGGGCTAGCCCTAACCAGGGGGGGCACTACATATGAGTTGGATGGTTAGCTGGTAGGGATGACACAGGTTCAGCATATGGATGTCTCCTTTGCCTGTTACACCCGTAACAGGTTTTCAGTCTCTACTAATGAGCTGATGATCTGAATCAGGTGTCTTTGGTTAAGGAGACATGGAAAACAGGCCCAGGTCCAGTTGGACCAAAGTGGCACAACAAGTAAGACCTGCTCCTCATCCTCCCTGACCTTGCACAGTATACCGCCTGGTGGTTGATATAAAACCAGCACTGAAGTGGTATCATATGTAATGATCCAAGCAGCTTAGTTGCATCTCCGGATTCCATATGCCCTAGGAGCCTCTGAAAAGTTTTTAAGTAGGACCCCGGTGTTCCTGTAGAATTGCTTTAGGTAGACCAGCACAGCCCAGCACACTCTTTGGTGAGATGTACCATTCAGCTAGCGTTGGCATTCCTGCGTAGGGTTGCACCAGCTGTTCGTAAGTTCTTTCTTAAACTGGAACGTAAAGTCCACACTAGGGGGCTTAGTATCTACTAGATAGTTTGTAACTAAATTTGTTCTCACTTCGGTTGCACCACATGTTCTTAAGGCAAACCGTAATTAGTAGGTCCTAAGCTCTCTGTAAAGTCATGCGTAGTCGCATTGAATGACATAATATCCAATAAAAAGCATTTAAATCGTTAAACTGCTTTAAAATTCTGCAATGCGTTTATATATAACTGTCATATGAAAATAAAATTATAAATTATTATATAAATATATTACAGTCAGTCACTAATAACAGACAACGCACACACCTGCATTGCGAGCCGTTAGTGCACGCAAAATACACATGACGTTATCAAAACATTAAACTTGATTTTTTTTATATCCTACACATGAAAGAGAAAGGAGCAGGGAGAAGAACTCAGTCATGAAGAAATTCTCATTTTAATTGGATACAACTAACACAAAACACTCCTTGAAAAAAAATAAACTCCTCTTTCACAACCCGAAAAAAAATTGAGATTTGGGAGGAAATTAAGGCTATGAGTAGAGGGAGATCACTCTTCATTATGATCAAAAGCTCCTCGATGTAAACTAATCTCGCTGTCGTCTCTTTTCTACCATTATACATGGGGGGAGGCTGCCGTAAATAATTAGTTGGAACGTAGCGTTATGTTTTAACTAAGTTCAGTGGTGCAACACTAAAATATTTAGTAGTGCGTAAATTGTAAAAGTGTCCCTTTAAGTCACAACTAGGCTACGTTTTGTAATTTAAAATTGTTTTATTTTGGTCCCAAACATAGCACCCATTTAGTCAGTCTGGCTGCTGCGCTGGAATCCAGGCTCTCATCAGAACATGACAAGTCACCCTCCGATGCCACTATGGACATCTGCTCACCTGAATCATAAAATTATGCAACATAAAATACCCTAGTGTTGTTTTTTAGTTTTAGTCTAGTGTTTCTGTGAAGCTGACAATTTAGTTTTTATTAGTATTAGTCATGTTCATACTCTTTGTAGTCTAGTCAGGTTTTAGAGAACTAAAATTTTGAACAGAATTTCAGTCAGAATCATCCATGACTATTTTCATCTAGTTTTAGTTGGTGAAAACCGATGACATTTAGTCTAGTTTTAGTCAATGAATATTTTATTTTAGTCTCCTTTTAGTAATGTAATTCTATTTAATCCAGTCAATATAATATTGTAAATAACGCCGCAAGTGTGGTTAGAGGAAGTGATGTTGCCCGCATCTATCTAGTGCAACCTTCCTGCAAAATAAAAAGGCAACTAAACAAAACAAAATAAGGTTATAACATTTAATTTTCATATCGTTGTAGTCAATAAAAATCAAGAGACATTTTAGCGTATTTTTTATTTCATTTTGTAAACCACATTTAGACTCGTTTTTATTCATCAACAATATTGCATAATAAATTTAGCTATATTCATCATCACATGACCAGCCTTTTTGTCACATCTCGTCTTGTTTCTGTCACACGATAAAGGTTCATTGACGAAGATATTTAGTTTTTGTTGATGAACAGGGTGTGCTTCAGGAGAGTTGCAGGTTCAAGAGGAGTTTACCCAGCAGATATCCCCAACTATAATCTACCAATCTTTCTAAGTGTTCACTGCATTGCTGAATCACTGAATGCTAATTTAAAAAAAAAAAAAAACTTGTTTGGCTTGCACCAACAGAACAAGTGTGATCATAACTTGAATACTATAAATCAGTACCTGAGATGCTGGTTGTGATGCAACAGCTTCATAAGGTGGAGGAGGGTCTAGAGGACAGAAGACCTCCACGTCTTTAATCCTGGCACCATATATATGAGGAAGAGGAATACTGTCACCAAACATCCTGACAAAACACACACATTAACACTGTAAACAGGCCATGAGGGGATAGAATGACAATAAACAAGTGATAAGTGTTTGATCAGAATATTCAGTGAAACTGTACCTTTTCCCACAAAAAAACACACAAATGTTTTAGGTTGCCAAAACATTTTGATTGCCTGCCAATCATGAGCCAATCACCAACACTGAAAATCTGATAAAAACCTGCTGTATTTGTGGTTAAGAGTTCAGGGTCAAATAGCTTGATTGTTAAAAGATGAAGGATACAGATTTTAACACAATTTATTTGTTACCAAGATTGATTTAACATAATCAAGATAATTAAGATTTATTTTCCAGTGAATTCACTTGCACAGGTTATTTGTTTACCATCAAATTAAAAACATGTACTTACAAAAGTGGCAGTAGAAAAATATTTCTAATAGAAATAAATGGTGTTCTTGTTAACGTTCTAAGCAAATATAGAGAAGTTGGACAAAGAAACTGAAACGCCTGGTTTTAGATGACAATAATTCAATAGTATGGTCTATGGCCTCCTTTTGCGGCCAATACAGCATCAGTTTGTCTTGAGAATTACAGACACAAGAACTGCACAGTGGTGAGAGGGATTTTGAGCCATTCTTCTTGCAGAATAGTGGCCAGGTCACTATGGGATGCTGGTAAAGGAAAACGTTTCCTGACTCGCTCCCCCAAAATTGTATTGGTGCAATATCATCCTGATACATGGCATCGCCTTAGAGATACAATGTTTGAACCATTGGGTGCACATGGTGCATCTAGCACAAGTATTAGGCCTAGGGAATGCCATAATATTGCAGCCCAAACCATCACTGATCCACCCCTATGCTTCACTCTGGGCATGCATCAGTCTGGGTGGTACGCTTCTTTGGGGCTTCTCCACACCGTAACTCTTCCAGATATGAGAATGAAATGTGGGCTCATCAGAGATCAATACATGTCTCACATTGTCCACAGCCAAAGATTTTCGCTGCTGGCACCATTGAAACCAACGTTTGGCATTGGCACGAGTGACCAAAAATTTGTTTATAGCAGACCGGCCATGTATATTGACCCGATGAACCTCCCGACAAACAGTTTTGGTGGAAACAGGAGTGCTGAGGTGCACATTTCATTCTGCAGTGAGTTGGGCAGCTGTGGTTTTATGTTATTTTTTATACAATCCTGGTTAGCCCCAGGTTGATCCCTTTCAGACAGCTTCCTGTCCACAGTTACTCCTGTTGGATATGGTTTGTCCTTCTTGATGGTATGCTGACATTACCGTTGATACCGTGGCTCCTTTATTGCTCTGCTAATTGAACCTTCACACGCTGCTCTTACTGGTAAAATGTGCAATCAATGAAGATTGGCCACCAGGCTGGTCACATTTAGTCATGAAATCTCCAACAGTAAATTGGGCAGAGTTTGAGTGTGTCATTGTCTAACCCCTGTATGTTTTCACAAAAATATTAAGCAGCAGTACTGATAGTAATAAAAAATATAACATGAGCAGCAAAATAAGCGAACAGAGTGCAGAATGATTTCTGATGGATCTTGTGACACTTAAAGCAAATGAATGACAAAAAAATCAACTCTGAATCATTTACCACATTTGTAAATACACAATCCTTAGCCCTCTGAGGTCTACTGTATTGCAGGCGATAGTCAGTGCAAAAGAAACTCAAAATACTTAATATCTTTTTTGTCAGACAGATAAGTGGTATATGTATTTCAATACTGTAAAATGTTTTTATTACTTGTGTGCACCCACAATAAAAACGAAATGTAGTGTTTTTTGTGAAATATTAAATAAAAAAGGTTCTTAAAAAAATCTGAAATTAATCTGAAAATAAACTGTAATTCAGCGAATACTTCTCACACAAACTTGAAACATGCTTTTAAACAATGCAACTCAACTGTAACAAATATTTTCAGTTTATTTAATATGTAGGAAAGCAAAAAGATTTTCCGTCTAACCCTCATTACCTTTGATTAGCTGCATGCAATCCACCTCCTGCTACTTTTACATGCAAAAGAGCACACACATTCCAAATAATGTACAAATAACTGTGACATCACAGTTTTAACTGTAGGCTATATAGTAATGAAAGAAGATTTGAATGTTTTACCTGCGAGCCAGGCGAGGAGTATAAGAGTAGAAGGTAGAGAAGTATGAAGGAGGAGGTGCAGGAGCAACAAATTCGTCAGGGTCAGGAAGATGAGTCTGCTCCTCCATTTCCTCCGGAACAGGCCTGGCCTCTTCCTGCCACATCATCATCATCACATCAATATTAGAACTCAGCCAGACAACAGACAGTTATCAAACACTTCTGAACAGCTCACATTATCCCTAAACAGTGTTGTCAATCTATTACACACACAGCAAAAATTTAAACCTTTTAAAAACATGGTTAGCCTCACCATGCAGGGTCGTCTGGTTGAGAAGATCTGCATATACCTGAGTGCAGCAGCCACCAGACACACAGCTGTTGCCAAAGCATTCAATGCACACAATGCAAAAAGCACTTTCTGAAAGAGAGAAAACCTATTAGAGTTGATTAGGGTTCATTGAAATAGAATCAAAATTGAAATTTGAAACGTGGTGTCACAATTTATACACAAACATGTTTTAACTACAATGCATAGTTTTTTTCAGGTTTTGTCACCTTCAAAGAGGGGACATGGTTTAGTGGCCAGTGAGTGGGTAAAGACACAAAAACATCAAGAATTACCACTAAAATCCAGGTGGAAGATCCCACTTTAGAATGTTTTAATAGCTGATTCAGTGTTTTATGTGCATTGAAACGAGTGGATTGACGAAGGTTTATCTAGAGATGATGGATATATATGGCAGTAGTGATTTTCAGAGTCCAGATATAACAGGACTAGAGTTCTTAGACTTCAAATAGTTGCCTGAGGATGAAGACACATACCACCACCACCACCACCGTAGTGTGCAGCCAATATTAAATAGGGACAGTTTCTATGGGCACAAGATTTCAGCTGCAAGCAATTTGACTGTCTGCAAAAAACGCAACGCAACACAACAGAAACAAATACTATAGCCATTTTAACTATAGTCATTTTTAATATCAGCCACTGCAATCCCAACAAAATGATAAGGGTTATATTCTAATTAATACATATTAAAGAAATTTAACATTATTAAAAGTACAGTACATAGGCTGAGTACTGATGTTGCTTGTTTGCACTGAGTCACTGGCTTTCATTTTCCAACTGTTACTTTTTCCCTAACGACTGAGATAAACGATGTGCTGCTGCTTTCAATTCAATTCAGTTGCTTAATTCATTTTCAGCATGTCAATAAACGTCTCGAAAAATGGTGCTCAGACTCACATTAGTAACATTTAACACTGAGTAAACCACATAATATAAATTCTAAAACAGAAATCCTGTGAGTTGCCATTGCAGATAGTTACACCGTGTCCTAACAACACATGACGCATCAAGATTCTGCACCAAACATGGCAGAAACATTTCAATACTAGTCATTCATTTAAATAGCAGCCACTGCAGTCCCAATGAAATGGCAAAGGTTATAATCTAATTAATAAATATCAAACCTCTTGAACATTATTGATATGCCACTTGAATTGAAAGATGTTGTTGGCCATGGTTCAAACTTTTTATTTTATTTCCAAGATCTGAGATAAACTATATGCTACTTTTTTCAGTAGTATGCCAATAATAGTCACGTAAAATGCGATTCAAACTTACATTGGTAGCATTTAACAGAATAAAGCCCATAATTTGTAACTGACGTGATCATTGTCATATTAGTATTTGATGTTGTTGTTCTTTAGCACCCTTCACAAATTCTCAATTAAATTTATATAAGGAAACTGGCTGAGCCACTGCAAAATGTTAATGTTTTTGTCTGCTAAACATTTGTTCATCACTTTTGCTGTGTGTTTTGGGTCATTATTGTACTGAAATGTCCACTGGTGCCCAAGGCCCAATTCTTCTGCAGAGGAATGATGTTGTTTTTGACCATTTTGATGTATTTTTGAAGGTGCCATTTACTGTTATTAGGTTCCCTGGTCCACTGGCTGAAAAACACCCCCCAAAACATTATAACACTATTTTGTTTGATAGTGGGGATGGTGTTCTTAGGGTTGAAGTCTTTTTTTCACTCCATGTAGTTCTGAGAGCTGATGTGCATATTTTGTTTTTCTCAGACACATCAAGGTAAGCGCACAAAGGTCACTCTGACACTTACATACTTACAGACACACATGCACACACTTTAATTTGCTGTTATACTCAATAGTAAAAATTAGAAAATTTTACCTCTTCCCAACAGGAAAAACCATCAACAATCAAAAATGCATGATTATATGGTTTCATGGCTTCTCAATAAAGAATTGTTGTTATAATGGAAGTCAATGGGGCAAAAACAGCCACCAACAGTAAATTAGGAAGAAAAAATGAAAATCGTATGCTGCAAAAAAAACTAACAATGCATCAAAGGCAATGTTATTATTAATCGTTATTATTAAAAATGTCCAAGACTGTGATAAAAAAAAGAAAAAGAAAATTCATTCCACAACTACTTTTTATATTGAAAATAAGTAATTTTGTGGGGGATTTTCACCAAACCAGTGACATCATTTATAAATTTGGCAATTAAAGAGTTAAAATCCTGTAATTTTTTAAAACATTTAGTAGTTTTGATCAGGACTGAGGTTGATTAACAGATTTATGCAAAAAAAAGTGAAAAAAATGTTTGTCTGATGCATTTTTTATACAGCAGTTTATTTAGTGGATGTTTCCATCCCTAACATAACAAACGGATAGTACATTTGAAAAGTGCACAAGGGTTAAGGCAATACTCTGATTAGGAGTCTAACATGTAGGCTAAACAGCGATTTTTGATTACCTTAATCAGACTAAAGTCATAATCGAACTAAACAGAAATTAAATTAAGACAAGGAGTATGCATATTTTAGTGGCATTACTGAAGTACGGTACAGACATGTAAACACTTTAATCAAACTATTACCGTCATATAGGACTTTTCACTACAACTGGTGTCAGGATATCCCATACACACACAGCTGTTTGACACTATTCTCTGCACCTACCGAGTCAGTAAAGGAGCGCAGACACCCGCATCGCGAAATGCGGAAGTGTTTTCTTTCCATTCGGTGTGTGGTATCAAAGTACATTAAAACAATACTCTTCCATCAGTCCTTACTTCATATATGCATCCAATACCTCAGTTTGTCACGGGGGCATGCCGTGGTGACGCAATTAATCGATTTATGTGCTATAACATGTAAAACGGGATCGTGAAAGGAACATTCAAAAAGTAACTCATATCATATTATTGTCTTATTCAGATTAAGGCAAATAATTAGATTACTGATGTCCATGTGAATGTAGTCACTAAAAGTGCCAGATGATGTCGCAACCTGTCAAACAAAATGCATTCCTCTGCCTTTAATGTGCCCTCAAATGTTTAATTAAGTTTGACGCGTTTTGATGTGTTTTTGTAAAGCATCTGCTGCATGTTGCTGTGTCAGAATTCTTGCTTATAAAATATAGCCATGCTTTAGAACGCTTAGTTTTTTTAGTTTTTAGCAAATTTGATGAATGTGATCAAGCGAGTTGAATCTGAAGGGAGTCGCTCACCGGATGCGCCATACTGCACAATTTGCCTTCTATAAATTCCTAAGCAACAAGAACAAACGCCTAACATCGACAACGGTGTCTGTAACCCTCAAAGTTGTTTAAAATTAAATGTGTAGAGATGGTGTGACACAATGCGTACCGATCTGTGCTTTTGATGCACCCCTTGATGCTTCTTACGTCCTTGTCGCAGCACCAGTGGCACCAAAATTAGGCACTGAAATTCATATGCTGATTCGGTCCGGTGCATATCGGTTACATAGGTACCAGTGCCATATTGATGTGCCGAGCAAATTTTCCACAAATGCATATCTTTCTCTCACTGGCCACTGGATAGAATGCAAACAGAGTCCACAAGGAATAGATGAACATAAACGTGTGACAGCACTTCTCAAGATGGAGATTCTTAATGAAGATCACACAGCAACCAACATTCTACATCACCTCCAGGCCGTTGTGAAACAATGGCAAGATGATGTTGGAGCAAAATTTTCTGTTGAGTATTTAGTCACAGATAATGCCACTAACATGGTTAGGGCAATGGCTGATGGTAGCTATGGCTTACACCTTACACCTAGTGGTAACAGCTGCTCTAAAAAAGAGTGCCGGGGAGTGACCAATGTGATATTGATTGCTCGCAAGATCACAGGGTTTGTACACAGATCAAACAAAGCTGTGAACAAACTTCCCAAATCCAGGAAGAGCTTGGCCTTCCCAAGAACACTTTGGTGCATGATGTGTCAACCAGGTGGAATTCCTCCTTCCACATGCTTCAGTGGCTGTTGGAGCATAGACGACCACTGACTACCATGAGTGCAGAGATGGATCTGGGAGGTGTAATGTCACACCATCAATGGGAACTAGTGCAGGTCATTGTGAAAATACTACAACCATTTGAGGAGGCAACACGCACTGTGTGTGAGGATGTGGCTTCTCTCCCTTCTGTTATCCCTTGTGTGCAGGCTCTCAAGACTGCATTAACAAACTTAAAGGATACAGGCTCTTCCAGAGGCACTTAAAATGGTGACCACATTGCAGTCTCAGTTGGCTCAGCGCTTCCATACTGTCTTTGATGACTCCTCAGGTCATTACTTTAAAGCCACCATACTGGATCCCCGATTTAAGAACTTGCCCATGTCACTACTTAGTACATCAGAGTTTGACAGGCTCAAAGCAGATGTGGCTGAGGTGGATGCAGAACTCCAGGCGGTTGATGTTTCTGGAGTACCTGAAGCTGGCAGTTCATCCTCAGTTGACAGAGAGACCAGTGGGCAAAAAAGCCTCTTTTGGGGGGCAATGCACAATCTTGCTAAACCAAAAGCCAACTCTGCCTCATCTGGTGTTATGACCTCCCTCAAGATAGTTGAGAGCTACTTAGCTGAGGACAGCACTGAATCACTGACCTCAGATCCTGCAGTGACCTTCTGGTCAAAAATGATGCAGCCACAACCAGCCCTGGCTCATGTGGCAATGAAATATCTCACCTGCCCCCCAACAAGTGTCTTCTCTGAGAGGATCTTTAGCACAGCATGAGATATTGTGTCCCCACATCGCTCCAGACTGCTCCCCTCACATGTGGAGGAGCTTGTGTTCACAAAATACAACATGGAAAAATTTAACTGAGTACGTTGGCAGAAGATATCTTTTTCCAAGTGAAATATGGTTATGGTAAACACACAAAAAAAAAAAAAATTAAAAACATAAAAAAATTAAAAACATAAAAAAAATACCTCTGTATCTGTTTTTTGGCATACATTTGACAATAGCAGGGCTGTATCTTTTAGTATTATATAGAATACAACTTTTGTTCTGCCAGATCTCCCAGTCAGGGGTTGATAAATTTTAGTTCTTGGAATTCTGTGCATTAGAAAGAAGTTCTTTCAGAAGAAAAAAAGTTCTTTAAAGTATTATTTGTTTGTATTCTGTCTATTTAGTGTCCTCCAACAAGGACGGGTGGTGGTGGGGTTCATAATGTTCACAATGGTATTTTATTAGTTGTTGGTTTAACCATGGATGAGGTAATGGCTGTTATGTTATTTTCTTTTCAATGACGTTTCTTGTTACATGTTTAACAACATCACACAATATTGCATATTTATAATTATTATAATGGATATAATTAAAGAATACTTACACTGTAACGTAAATTAGAAGTGTAACGCAAAAAAAAATATGATTTTACACCCATTTTGAATTTTACTCTAATACAAATACGAATACTTTTCACTATCAAAGCAAACTGGGCTCTCATAACACCTGAGCAGTGCCACAGACTGATCGACTCCATGCCACACTGCATTGTTGCAGTATTACAGGAAAAAAGGAGCCACAACTAAGTATTGAGTGCTGTGCATGCTTATACTGCTTATGTTCATACTTTTCAGTTGGCCAAGATTTCTAAAAATCCTTTCTTTCTATTGGTCTTAAGAAATATTCAAATTTTCTGAGATATTGAATTTGGTGGCTTCATTAGTTGTCACCAAATTAAAAGAAATAAACACTTGAAATATATCAGTCTGTGTGGAATGAATGTATACATTGTAACGAATGGTGGAAGATGAAACACATTTCATTGTCACATAAACTTTTTAAGCAGCCTCAGGAACCCACAAAATCACCCCACCGGGAGGTCACAAGTCACATACCTAAGCACCGAGTTACCACGGTAACAATCTTGATAGGCTAGCCTCAAAGACTTTCACACTTACACGTGAAAAGAACAGGACGTTTTTTAATAGCAATTTCTATATTCTAGAATGTATGTAATGTTATCATGTGTGTATGTTCATGTTTTTTGCAACATAAGCAGACTGCTTTGTCTGTGCTAAATAGTGTTTATTGATTATTTACTGGTGGTATTTCAATCTTCTTGGCATTAAAACCCTTAGAAGTATTGCTTAACACTCAAACAACATCAGAGATTTGTCAGGTATGTACGCACAGCTAATGTGGTTTAGAGAACAACAGTTTGCATCGTATTTTGGTACTTGTTACACATGTTGAGATTATAAAATCTCTAACATTTCTGTTTGACCACTACTCAACAAGCATATGCAAATCACCAGACATGAACAATGGGCCGTAATACTGGCTAGAAGGCAACATCCCATTGGCTAACTCAACCCCTGAGTTCATGACATCAGCAATCCTATTTAAGGAACTGAACAACCAATTCACACCCTCTTGCTCTCCTCTTTTTACTCGTTGCCTCTTTACGCTCTGACCCTTACTCTTCTTCAACTCTTCAGTCGGTCAACAGCCAAAATGTGACCTAGGGCCTTAGGCCTCACCCAAGCTGAGGCCAGGCTTTAGCCTTCTCACTCTTCAGAGACTTTCAGCATCAAGCCAAGTCTCTATTCTGGATAATTTCAACTCATAATCTCAATGGAATGCTGATCAACCGATCAGAATGGGGAAGAAACAGCAACCACTCATCAGAAGCTTCCAGGCCAACACACTGCGTAAGCCACAGACAAAAGAACTATGTAAGTTTGATTTAGTTATCAGATATGCTAGTTTATAATGTGCTTTGTTAAAACAAGGTGATTCAGTTTTCTTTGATGATTGGTTTTAAGTTATTGATGTTTTCTTCGCCTCACTCTCTCTCTCTCTCTCGATCTCTCTCTCGAATACACGCATGTTGTAAACAGATGTGTTGTCTATACCTTTTTGTTACCATTATGAAACGTTTGAGCCCACGCAGATCGCTTGTCTTTACACACAGAACAAGTTACTTAAACTCAAAGATAAAGCAACAGGTTGTACTAATCCGTTAATGTAGTAAGATTAATTATTTTTCCAGACCAAGAAATTACTTGATCTTTGAATTAATAGACAAACAAATTGTAGGCTCCAACAGACGAGCAGTTCAATTTAATGTAATTTTAGTTCGGCTACCATTAACAATAAAGTCAACCTAAATATTCATAATTAAATAATAACTTGCTATTATTAATTATTAATATTAATCAATTTATGAGCTTAATTCGCTACAACATTTTGCAAGTTTCACTTTCATGTAACTAGGGTATATATAATATGCATATTATTATATATTAGTTGAGCACCAATCAGGTTTTTCCATGGCTGATTCATTTTCCAATTTTTTTCACTAGCAAATTGGCCGATTCACTACCATTTCCTTTTACTATAACCAGAAAAAATGGTTTGCAAGCACAATGTTTACTTATCACCTGCAGTGATTTCTTATTAGAGGCAACAATTGCATTTTAATCATTATCCACAAAATGGAACAACATAAATTAAATTGGGTAGTTGGTTGATTTAAAATATATTGTATAATTAAAAAAATATGAAGTGAAAGAAAACTGACTTAATGCTACATTAATGCTTAATGCTATGTGAAATAATGCTATAGACCTAAAATTATATAAATGATGATTAAAAATGCATATTGAACTGCAGGAGTAACTGTTTCCTTGGTTACAACTATAAGCAAAGCTGGTCATATTTAATATGCATTATACAGAGACAATCTAAAACAAAATACTGTCTAAACGTTTACTATGATAGTATTTTCCTCCAATTTTCACTCATCATGAATAGAACATGGGCTGTTGATGGTGGGTCAATGTATCCCTAATATCCTAATATACATATATATATTAACCCTGAATGATACAGCTGAAACCCATGTCTTTCATACATCTGTGTGTAGTGGTTCTTGAAACACTGACTCCAGCTGCAGTCCACTCTTTGTGAATCTCCCCCACATACATGAATGGGATGGAATGTAAAATGTTTAGAATGTTATTGTCAAAATTAATTTGCACATACTTTGAGCAGGATTCTCATTGTGCCACATGCATGACCTGCGTAGATCTTTATCAGCTTCTCCTCTTGGCACTGAGCACTTGGAGTCTCTGAACAACAGTAACAGAGATCACCCTGTTCACTCTGAAACACACAAACACATTTAATACATAAATTTCTCTGTGACATCTGATGATTTGTGACATTATCTATTAATACTTAAAGAATTAATAGACATAAAGACATTTGAGCGCTCTGCCACAATATCAAGTCAAGTCGAGCTTTATTGTCATTCCGCTACATGTGTGGACATACAGAGGAACGAAATGTCGTGTCTCGCAGGACAACAGTGCTACATAAATTAATCATAAATACAAACACAACACTGGACATAAGACCTATTTTAAAAAAAACTATGCATAACTAACATATTCTATAAGATACTTAAACTATACACATAAGACAGGCTATGGATGGATGAGAGGGGGCTCTAATTAATCAGATGGTAGTAAATTGACTGGAGTTGAGGGCTCTACCAGCCTGTAGGAAGAAGCTGTTGAGTAGTCTAGCCGATCAGACTGTAATACTTCTAAACCTTCTTCCTGAGGCAGCAGCTGAAAGAGACTGTGGAAGGGATGGGTAGAGTCTTTCACAATACTGCTAGCTTTGCTGGAGTACCGTGAGAGGAAAACGTCCTGAATGGAGGGTAGAGGGGCAGCGATGTTCATTGTGCACTGGAGGGTCTTCTGGTCGGCAGCACTGCAGCTCCCGTACCAGACAGAGATGCAGCTGGTCAGCATGGTCCCAATGGTTGCCCTGTAGAATCTGGTGAGGATGGGTGGAAGGAGACTTGCCCTTTTCAGCCGATGGAGAAAGTGTAGATGTTGTTGTGCCTTCTTGAGTGCCTTCTAGAGTGTTGTGGTGTTGGTAGTCCAGGTGAGATTCTCTGTGATGTGCACCCCCAGGAATTTAGTGCTGCTGACTCTCTTGTGGTGCACCTGTGCTCAGTGTGGTAGTGCTCGAGGCGTTGTGGCCGACACGAACTGACTGGGGTCTTCCAGTTAAAAAGTCCAGGATCCAATTGCAGAGTGAGGTCTTAAGACCTAGCACATTGAGTTTATTAATGAGCTGTTGTGGGATTATTGTGTTGAATGGTGAGCTGAAGTCGATGAACAGCATTCTAACATAAGAGTTTTTATTTTGTAAGTGGGTAAGAGCCAGGTGGAGGGTGGAGGAAACTGCGTCGTCCTCGGAACGTTTGGAAGGTATGCAAACTGGAGCGGGTCGAGTGTATTTGGGAGGCTGGTCTTGATATTGTGCATGACTAACATCTCATGATTGGAGTCAGTGCTATGGGACGGTAGTCATAGTCAACAGGACACACAGATGATTTATTTAGCACTGGTATGATTGTAGCGGACTTCAGACATGTGGGGACGACAGCCTGTCTCAGCAAGGTGTTAAAGATATCTGTTAAGACATCTGTCAGCTGTGCAGTACAGTCCTTCAGAACATGGCCAGGTATGTTGTCAGGACCCGCAGCCTTGCGTGGGTTGATCCTAGATGAGCTCTTCCTCACATCGGCTGGAGACAGACAGAGCACCTGGTCATTGGGGGTTGAGGGTAGTGTGTCATTCTGCATTTTGAACCGTGAATAAAAGTGGTTGAGTGCATCTGGGAGGGATGCGTCATCATTACAGGTCTGTGGTGAAGGCTTGTAGTCCGTGATGGACTGAATGACTTGCCACAGGCTCTGTGTGTTTCGGCTTTTGTTGACTGTAACATCATCATCTGTAACATCATGCACTTTTTGATATAGGCATTGACAGTTTCAGCATATTCATCCAGGTCTGTGTGGTTGTTGTAGGTGGCTGCCTCTTTAAACATGTTCCAGTCTGTGCACTGAAAGCAGTCTTGTAGTGTTACTGTAGCATTTTCTGTCCAGCATGTGGTTTGGTGAGTTTTAGAAGTGGCTGGTATGCTGGGATTAGCATAACAGAGATGTGGTCTGAGTATCCGAGGTGGGGGCGAGGCTCGGCTTTATACACATTCTTGTTTGTTGTGTAAAGTCCAAGGTGTTGCTTCCCCTTGTTGCAAAGTTCACATGTTGGTAAAACTTTGGCAACACTGACTTCAAGTTTGCATGATTGAAGTCGCCAGCTATTATGAAAAAAGCTTGCGAAGTGCGTCCTTTGTGTTTGTGCTCGGCTGGATGTAAACTGCGACAATAACAATGGCCGTGAACTCCCGTGGCAAATAAAACGGATGACACTTCACGAGCATAAAATCCACCAGTAATGAACAGTGTTTTGTCACTAGTACCACAGTACTTTTGCACCATTCTTTGTTTATGTAAACACACAAGCCTCTCCCACGGGTCATACCAGACAATATTGTATCTCTGTCTGCGCGGTAGCATGTTAGCCCATGTAGTTCAATGGCAGAGTCTGGTATGTTGTCGTTTAGCCATGTTTTTGATGAAAACAAACACACAACAATCCCTTGCCTCATGCTGTGTACAGTCGTGGCCAAAAGTTTTGAGAATTACATGAATATTGGAAATTGGAAAAGTTGCTGCTTAAGTTTTTATAATAGCAATTTGCATATACTCCAGAATGTTATGAAGAGTGATCAGATGAATTGC
>CAIGQV010019084.1:7148959-7166609 GCA_903798115.1 Danio jaintianensis
TATATATATATATATATATATATATATATATATATATATATATATATGTATATATGTGGTTTGTTTATCGAATTTGGGAAATTATTCATTGTTGATTAATCAGCTTATTGTGAGGTAGGTAGAGGAAGAATCTGAAACATTTTATTGGACCAATCTGAGGACTATAAATATTTCTCCCAGTAATATATCATGCAGTATTACTAAAATTGAGCGAAGTCTATCTGCACTGTATTATTATCCTTATAATTATTCACCCTAAGGGACATTTCAACTTTATAGATATAGTTTTTACACAAAACTCATATGTAATATTGCACAAAGGCTTGGAATAAATGCTTTTAATCATTGTGGATGTATGCAAATTGATTAAAACTGAAGGTAAAGATGTTAATAATGTTACAAGTTCTGTTAAAAAAAAAAAAAAGCTGTTCTTTTGAGCTAGTCATCAAAGAATCCTGCATAATCTATGAAGCTTTCCAGAAAAAATACGAACAATCCACTTTTTCAAACATGAAAATGCACAGTCTAAAAAAGCATTTCAAATATTATAGTATATAAACTTATAGATGTGTATTTATTGTAAAAACAATGAAAAAGCAAGCTTTATTTTATGTAAAGTAAATATTTTAGGAAATCTTTTGTAATCTAAAATTGCTATTACAGTTTTTTATCAATTTCTAACAATCGTTTAACAATACTTAAGGTACTTTTTCTGATAACACTTTACAATAAGGTTGTGTAAGTTAATGCATTACCTCACAAACAATGAACAATACATTCTTTACAGTATTTGTTTATGTTAGTTAACATTAGTTTATGAGAATTTGGTGAGCATTTGTTCATTTTTAGTTTGCGTTAACTCATGGTGCATTAACTAGCATGTTAACAAGCATGAATTTAGTTTTTAATAATGCATTAGTAAATGCTGATTAATAATTTCTGTACTGCTCATACTTAGTATTGTTCATACTTACCCTCTTAAAACCACATATTGTTAAATAAATAAAAATTACATTTTAAAATGCTGCATACATTTTTTCCCACATTTACTAGCTCTATCAAAAAGTAAACCTGATTCAAAATCAAGTCATTGAGTCAAAACATTACCTCTATTTTCTGTCCAACAGGCATATACAGTCAATCTTAGCAGACAAAAATTGATCCATTTACAGTAAAAACTGAATAGCCTGCTCGTCAGTCTTGATTGACTGCACGTGCCTGAAGATTTAATTAGCAGAGTAATAGCACAGTTTTGCTTTCATTATTGCAATGAACACAACATTATGGGTGACATATCAGTTCAAATAAGGACAAATTGTCTAGCTGGCGCATCTGTGACCAAGACAGCAAGTCTTTGTGATGTATCAAGAGCCACGGTAATGCCAGCATACCACCAGGAAGGACAAACCACATCCAACTGTGGATGCAAGAGGAAGCTGTCTGAAAGGGCTGTCCGGGTGCAAAACCCAAAAACATAAAACCACAGCTGCCCAACTCACTGCAGAATTAGATATGCACCTCAACTATCCTGTTTCCACCAAAACTCCACAGGGTCAGTATACATGGCTGGTGACAGAGTGGTTTGACGAACATGAAAATGAAGTTGAACATCTCCCATAGCCTTCACAGTCACCAGATCTAAATATTATTGAGTTTCATTGTCCAACCCCTGTACATGATAGTTCATGATAGTTACAGTATGCTGTAGCATTTAATAGCAAAGTGTTGTACTAAATAAATGAAGTCTATAATAGCTAGACTTTAACATGGCTTCAAACACTAGTATTTTATATATACTGGCAAATTGTCATTTTGACCCACATGTGGAAACTTTGATGTATAAATTTCAAATTGTGTTAGTTTATAAAGTAAAAACGAAAACAATCTTTGTGAGCCAAAAACAAGTTTGTATTTTTTTTCCTCCTGAATATCAGGAATAATACATATTGCTGAATCTTTTAAGGAGATGCATTGCATCAAGTATTCTGAAATTACTAGGGGAATGGATATGCCTCACTTTAGACCCATCTAATATACTGTGTGTAAATGCAAAAACTGTGTTTGGTTATAAAATAAGATATATATATATTTATTTTGGAGATTCGGCAAAGAAACATTTACCAATGATTTAAAAAAACATAGGGACTGAATACAGGCCGTTTTAGATGCATTAGAAGTGTAGTCACAATTTATTTTTTCAAAACGTAAGAAAGAAAAACTTTAAATAAAGATTTGTGATGATCAAAAACAAGTTAATGGTTGAATTCCAGGTGATGGTGAGTTTAGGGTTGCATCAAAGGGTTCATTTACTTACTATCCTTCAGCTAAATGAACGACCAATTACTCTAGCATATGTTTTATGCGGCAGATGCTCCTCCAGCTGCAACACAACACTGGGAAACATCCATACACTCTCTCTTTCACATATGCCATGTCTTTGGACTGTGGGGGGAAACCAGAGCAAAGTCCACACACAAATGCCTCCTGGCCCAGCCGAGACTTGAACCAGCGAGCTTCTTGCTGTGAGGCGACAGTGCTAACCACTGAGCCACCGTGCCATGCAGTGTTCATTTTATGTTGGCATGTTGTTTTTGCAGTGCAACTGTTTTGACCTGATGTCCACTAAAATGAACTAAACGTTGACATTATTTAGTCTCATTAATGGAAGGCTCAAGAAATGTACTTTTACCTTTTTTTTTTTCTGAAACTTCTGAAGGAGATAATGAATGTAACAGCATACTGTATTATTAACTAGTGTGCTGATAAACTGTCATACATACAGCAAACTATCTGCACAACATATTTCTTTTCAAGAGGAAATGTCTGAACAACAATACATCTTAAAACCACACTGAGCGTGAGTGAGATTAAAGAGACATTCCAGATCGATATGCTCTCAATATTTTGTTTAATATCATAAATACTGTTACAAACATCCCCGCTGTGGTAAAGGAATGTGCCTAAATAGTTCAATCACAGAAAAGCCAGCAAATAAATCAACATTGCTATTGCTTTACAGAAAGTGTTTTTACTTTCAGACACTGACAAACATATAACTGTAATTACATTCAGAGCAAGTGCATCATAAATACTAATCAAACCCACAGTTTGTTGCCTACTTCAGCATGAGCCACATACTCTGCTGAGGCTTTGAATTGAACTACGGTCTTGAAGTGGTAATCCACTGAATCCATCCAGTACTCTGCGATACATATGTACATTGATATTTCGCCATTTCAACAGCACTCACTAAAGCTTTGGACACAGCATGTCCTGTACTGTATAGTGCAGAAGTCTGGGACACTGGAGGTACATTGAGGCGCAAGTTTGAACTATTAAGTACTACAACCTGAAAACGTAAGGATAGTTCACCCAAAATGACAATTCTGTCAAACATGTTGTTCCAAACCTGGAACAAATTGGTTCATCTTATGTACACATATTGAATGAAATTTGAGAGATTATTGTCCTTACACTGAAGTTCCCACAAGACTCTTGATGATAAAAACTGTTCGTGAAAATAAATCAAATCAGATGAATTAAATGTTTAATAAAAGCTAGTTTGAATGATATGAGGGTAAATGTTGACATTTTGGGGTGAATTAACCAATGAGATGAACAGTATTATCTAACTGAATAACAGCTTCTTTTTTTTCAGTTTGTGGAATCAGTCATGATGTGAAGTTGCCCAGTGATAACAATAAATAAATCTTTGTACACAGGTGTCAAAGACTTTTGCACAGTTTACTTTCAAAATTGTTGACATGATATATATATTCACAGAATACTGTATGATATATATATGTAAATAAATAAATTATATATATATATATATATGAAAGTGTCTAGCTTGTGATGAAGTCATTTGTAATCACTCACCACCACACTCACAAGAATAAATAGAGCATACAAAAAGATCATGCTTCAACATATAGTGCAAAAAAAAAAACTAAACATGAGACCCTCCCTGTGTGTTAATGACTTTTGATTGAATTAATAAATCAATTCATTACTAATGAGGTCAGAATATGGAAATTCACATTAAGTATCAACGTGTACTTTTTCCCCCCAGACTGGCCATAATGCCATTAAATACAGTTATAAATAGTATTAATACAGACTCAAAACTGTAATGTCAATGTATTGTGATGTACTGTAGGGCTAATCTATCAATCACATCATTTGATGAACAAATATGTTAGCATAAAACATTAGTGTGTTTTCTGGAAATAAAAGAATTCCAGCAAATGATGTTTGTTTGATTGATTGATGGCTGTCAAATCAAACACATTTACCAAACTTTAGGCATGCAGTCTCAAATATGGAATAATGTGCTAGGGCAAGCTGAGATTCTTGAACAAATCAAGTGGTAATGTTTGTCTGAGCAGGCCAGTCGATGAAAGATTGCCTCTGAGACAGAATGAAACATAATTCTGGCTTTTAACTCACAATTCTAACTTTCGTTTTCCAGAGAACTACACATTTCAGCTCACATGTCTGTTTTATCCCAGAACTACACATTTTTTTTAGCTCACCGTTCTAATTTCTCAAACCCAGATTTAAGTCTGAATTGTGAGACTGCCTATGAACTAATGAATCACGATTGTAAGCTGTTGTAATTATCATAATTGAAAATTAAGTTGATGACACGTGGTGTTGAATTTGGAGCCATTAACACTGACTCTGAATTGTTTGTTTGTTTTAAATATCAACACCTAAATAAATCTGTGGCAGACAAGTGCTAGCTCTCTGAAAACGTACAAATGTTCTTTTACAAGTTGGAATCGTGTAATTACGTCCTGCAAAACGTTTATTTCTCACAATTCTTATTTAAATAGATAAACAATAAGCCATTCAAACGAACAAACAGAATTATGTGGTATAGTTTTTGCTGTGGCAGAAACAAGTTTCCATAGAAAACAGGGTCATTTTTTTTTTTAGCAATCAAACCCAGAATCATACTAGCAAATCCAGCTTAAAGGTACCAGGACAACTATATTAGTATATTTGGTTCTGTTCAGACATTCCGTTGCTAAGTGAAGAAGAAAAAACAGAGAAAAAGCAGAAAACCTGAATAAACACTGTAACACTTTACAATGTGTAACTATATTAGTTAATGTACTAAGATGAACAAACAACAAAATATATACGTATTACTCTATTTATTTATTCATTGTTGTTAACCTTAGTTAATGAAAATACAGTTGTTCTTTGTTAGTCAGGGTGCATTAACTAGTTAACAAGCAAGAATTTGGATGTTAATAATGCATTTGTAAATGTTGAACTATGATTAGTATTGTTCATAATTGGTTCCTGTTAGTAAATACGTTAACCAATGACACCTTATTGTAAAGTGTTACCATAAATAGTGAAAAACACACTGAATAAACGCAGTTGATAAAAAAATACTGTAACAGCTTCATCTGGGTTAAAAAAGAAAATGGAAAAAAGGAGCTCTCAAATGGAATACATCAAATTCACCCTGAAAATGTGAATACAAGATTTATATAGAATTTTGAAAACAATGTCTTAAAGTATAAATGTTCAAAAGAAATGCTAGCAATATGAGCATATTTCATTTGCAGATTCTTCAGACAAAAAGGAAGTTGAAAGAATGCAGTCATTTACAACAAATAAAATAATGCACATCCATGTCAAAACTGATCAGTACAAACACAAAATAAAGGCTAACTTTTAGGATGCTTTTTTTATTGACTCCCTGACTTTAAGGTATGTTTTCATTCAATGAGATTCATTTGTTAAGAGTCCTATTGGAGTAATGCCAAATATTCCCAGATCTCCAGTGATACCCCAAGATATTTCCAAAAGTATGGCATCATCATTCTGTAAGGCATTTCATTTACAGCTTCTATGTGCTCTACTTCACATATAAACAAGTGAATAATGATGTTAAAGGCATTAATGAATAAACCACTGAATTATCCACCACAGACTAACAAAGTCACAGTCATCTTAAAATGAACTTTTTTGAAGGTCTGATCCCTTTCCAAGCAAACAGGATGCAGATTTTATGTTTGAATTTGAGTTTAAGACAGATTAATTAAAGTGAAATGAATGTTCATGATTTAGTATCAACTACCTATAGATGTTTTCTATAAATATTTTTCAAATAGATTTTTTTTATGTTTAAATGAACTGTCATTTTATCCCCCTTAAATAAAGAACACTCTGTTTTCCAGAACTGACTATAAAACAAAAAATAAAAGATGCTAATAAGTTGTCAAATAGACATTTGGTGGTAAAATGTAAATCATTGTTTAATTGCTGTACTTTTTTTCCTACGAGTCAAAATTTTGAAATAATTAATTTGATAGAATTTCCTATGCTCAGTATATATTGGAAATACTATTAGATTTATTATTAGTTATTTATTCAAGCTGGATTTTTAGCTTCTTTACCCCAACTTTTGGTGTTACACAATCTGTCAGAAAAAAAGTATAATCTGCTGATTTGATGCTCAGTTATTATCACATGCTTTTTAATATTATTGACATTAAAACAAATTGTTTTCTGAACACAGTGAAACATTTTTATCCAGCACTGTTTGATTTACAGAAAGAAAAAAAAACCTTAATCTTTTTAACACTACAATTGTCTTACCTTTTATAGATTTAACGTGTCACTGGAGAAAACTAAAATATTCATTCATTCATTCATTTTCTTTTCGGCTTAGTCCCTTTATTAATCTGGGGTCGCCACAGCGAAATGAACCACCAACTTATACAGCATATGTTTTACGCAGCGGATGCCCTTCCAGCTGCAACCCATCACTGGGAAACACCCATACACTCCCATTCACACACATACACTATGGACGATTTAGCTTACCCAATTCACCTATAGCGCATGTCTTTGGATTGTGGGGGAAACCGGAGCACCCGCAGGAAACCCACACGAACACGGGGAGAACATGCAAACTCCACACAGAAATGCCAACTGGCCCAGCCGAGGCTCAAACCAGCGACCTACTAAAATATTAGTATTATTAATAATACATAATTATTATTAAATCATGGTATATTATGCTTCAACATTCAAAGTTAATGCATTTTTAAAACAGCAAATCAGCAATCATTAAAACAAATGGCAAGCCAGTTCAAAATTGTGTATTTTGCCATAATCCTCAGACTAACAGCTGCTCCTAAAAATGAAAGTGAAATCTAACACTTTCGATGGCTAACAAGCTCCAAAAAATAACAGCAAAAGTATGGTAAGACAAACTCCTTTTTTAAACTCCTTTCTGTCACACACAGTCTGATGTGTGGATAACTATTTTAAATTTTTCCTTTTGGTTTAATCTGCTAGCCGTTAAGTTGTGATGTATGGAACACCATTTCCGCATCCAAGCCTCTATACTCTCGGGACTTGCTGCATCCAGGAAACCAACACTTTTTAATTTGTATGTCAAATGTATCCTTTCAAGTGCTACAAACTGTTTGTGCATATAATAAGACCCATACAGTCTCAAATTATAAAGTCTCAAACTCAAAAAGCACCCCTGCAAATCTATGTCACTCGGTGGGATGATTTGTTAAAAGCCCACCCAAAGAAAGAGGCATAGGCGCGTTGGACTTTATGCACAGAGCAATTCATTCTGACTTGAAGCAGTACACGTTGGTTCAAAATTTGAGATGAATGACTCAGATGGCGCAGTTTTCCCAGAGCGGAAATTTCCCATTTCACCATTGGCTCGATTCTCTGCATAACAACAATAACGTTTATCTGACAACCTCAAATCATTGTTATGCCATCTTCATCGGGTAAATACTTTTTATTAAAGGCACAGTATGTACGATTTTTGCAGCAATTGTACAAGAAACACTAGAACAGTGTGGTATATTATATGTTTGCAGACTTATGTATCTACATTATCGCAAACGTTTTAAAGAATGTTCAAATGCAGACAAAAAAGCTTTTTACTAGTGATATGGATAGTGTCATTGTGTCACCATTCCAACATCAAAACACCAAAAAAATTTTTAATAGGTCATGCATTTTATTAGACTGCACATTGCAGCATTATAACAGAATCCTAATATGTATTTACTATGAGCACTGCTTCCCCACGTGCTCATGACCAGACAAACTGGAAGCAGTATAATGCGGCATAATAAAAGCTTCCCTGCACTGTAAAAAAACCCCAAAAAACTTAAAATTTTAAGGCAACAAACTTCAGGACATTTTTGAGTTGACTTTGAGTCAACTTTCAACCCAATTAGTTCACTTGACTGGATTTAAGTGGAGAAAACTCAAAAATGTCCTGACGTTTGTTGCCTTCAAATTTTAAGTTGAGTCAACTTTGTTTTTTTTACAGTGTGCTTTCGTGTCTCTCATCAGCAACTGCTACAATGGTCTTGTTTCACTTTGATGGATTTCACCCTCACTCATGACAATAAGTTGGAATCTTTAGCACAACCGTGAACATTCTTTCCGTAGGAGTCCCGTAGGATGGAAGGAAAATGACAACTCGCATGATTCCATACCCAGTCAAGACGTCATCAAACTACATGCCCTCTAGTGACAAAAAAAATGCCTATTGTGCCTACAAATATTTTATTTTATTGTAATAACTTATTATTACTTGTTTGTTTAGGTTGTGTGTATAGGTTTATTCTGGACATTTTTCACACAGACCCTTTACTGTATTCAGCTGCATATTTCGATATAAATTTTTATTAAATAACTCAAATATGTCTAAACTATTTTTCATATAATGTGGGTGGTCATCATTGATCACTCCATGTGATATGCCATGACTGCAGCAAACTACGAGCCCTGAAGTGCCTGACTTGTCAGCCCCATGTTCAACTCCACCCTTGACTGCGCTCGTTTACCGTCATGATTCAAGTCGAACGCCCCTCATGTTTAAAGACCATTTCATACTTTTGCGTCAAGTGCATGCACATAGTCACAGACCCTTTGCCATATCACCTCTCAAAAAATGTAGCTACATATTGCAATGACACGGAGAGCAAGATTTGAGATTGGTAGACTTGGAAGTTGATAATTGTGGACAGGGTCAAGAGCCACAGGAGCAGAGCAACAAGTCTCAAGTACTGCAGCTCTGGATGGATGCTTTTGTTTTGAGTTTATGCGGGAAATGCATGCCATGCTTCTGTAACATTCATTTTAAAACTTATGTTCGTTCAGCATCTTTAATCAAAAAATAAACTCAAAACACTGGCAAAGAAACTCAACACAGTGGACCACAGAAACTCCACTGCCAACAGTGCAGGGAAACACTCCACTGTAGTGTTTCGAAAGTGTAGAACACAGCAACACAGACAGAATGCAGAAGTATAAATGCTTATAACGGTGCCAGGTACATGCATAGGATATGCCACTAGGTACATCGATCACGCAAGGCTGAAGTATAAACTGGGCTTTATACTTCTGATTCGAGTGAATGCAGTAGCCCACGCTGTACTATTCAAAAATGTTTTTTTGCCTGCATTGCTCTGTAATAACATTTTTAAAATGATTAGTGGTGAATGCTCCACTTTGTTGAGTTTCTTAGCCAGTGCTTTATGTTCCCGCAAGGAATGCATCCTACTGTAACACTAATGTTAGCACAAACAAGCACTTATTCAGAGAAGGACATTCAAAAAATCGTTGAAAAAAAGTTGGACACAAATCAAAGATATCCATTTGGTGCTCAGAACAATGAACTTTGTAAAAAAAAAAATATAATAATAAATAAATAAATAAAAAAACACTGCATTCTAGAATGGCAGGGCAGAGACAAGCAACAATAATGTATGGTATTCAAGAGCAATTTGTTTTTCGAACCTTAAACAATGTGCACACATTGCTAGGGATGTAACAATTCACCAAAAGCCAGTTGAAACTTTAAATGTGACAATTCAAAGTGGTTGGACAAGTCATAAGTGGACAAGTGGTTGGCAGCAAACAAGTCATAACAAATAGGTTAAAGCAAAAACGAATGTGGATGTTGATAGTGAGGAAGCTCCATCCTCATTCAAATCTGTGGAAGCCAAATGTCTGGTCCATGTTGTCACATGAGCAGTTCGATGTACTACTTCATGTTCTTTGTTTACGGTCATTGACTTGATCTGTTCCACAGATGTGCACATATCTGCTTGTCTGAATGCTCTCTTTCATCTATGAATCAATGACAGTAAACATGACAAGTACTAAAAAGTGCCAAGTTGACAACTAGGGAAAGCAATTTGATCATTTAGCAAATTTGTTCTCAGTTTTTTCTCTCTCTCTTACTTCAGTTTTAATAAGATTTTTAAGAGTTTTTAAGAGCAAACATATATATATATTGAGATTTATAGATCATCTGAAAGCTGACTAAATAAAAGCAAGGTTTTCTTTCCATAAGCAAGAGACATTGCAAAAGCACAGAGAGTTGTGCCAGAACATGTAATGTTAATGTTTCTAATCCAATATAAGAATAGAACAGACAAAATCTTCATTCATTCATTTTCATTTGTCCCTTAGTCCCTTTTAGTCATCAGAGGTCGCCACAGCGGAATAAACCGCCCAGACAAAATCTTAGTTTGTTTAAATTAAAGCTACTTATTTTATTAGAATTATTAACAATACAAATTTTATTATTTTACTTTGCTTAAATTAAAGCTGCTTATTTTATTAGAATTATTATTATTATTTAATTTGATGTCTTTTAAAATTAAATGAAATTTAGTTTTGTTATTTGACAAAGAAATGTAAAGCATTTGAGAAATAACAAAAACTTCATTTCTAAATGGTCTCCTTTTGTTAAAAAACTTTCAGTTTCATGAATCGTGCTGAATCGTGAGTTGAGTGAATCGTTACACCCCTACACATAGCATTACACCAAATAATGTTCTTTTTATCAATGTCATTTTACTCTTTTAATAATTAATAAAAGATGAATCACTGTCTGACCTCAGAAATTAGGCAAGGATACATACATTACGATTATGATTTTCAATAGTATTACAGCATACTGTGAGTATATATTAGTACCATTGGTTCCTCACATCTGGCATTTGATAGAGCGTTTGAATTTAACAGGTGGATAGGAATTTTGAAGGGCACCTTCTCCTGTGATGGGTCTCGTTCAGTATTTCTGTCTGCTTCTTTTCAAGTGCCCAGAGAGAAAGAGAAATGACACAGCACAGCATACTCACTCACAGCAACAGAAAACAACAGATGAAGATCAACTGAAGCCTCACGGAAAACCATGTTGAGCAGAGCTTCAGTGGATTCAACCAGTTCACAGGCCTGACACTTTCACATCAAGATTAAGGTTATATCTGGTGACAACAGATTGAGATCGTGTTGCAGTTTTAGATGTAAACAGGTTGCTCCTGGGCTGTTAGCAAGCGATACATGGCAGCTGGCATAGTCTTCATGTGAATCTACGAGGAGTGAGGAAAAGACTGGTTAAGTTTAACACAGGGATGGATGGTATTTATTACACTTTTTTAAAAAATGTGTTTTTTTTTTTTACTTGTTTTTGATAAGGTTAATGAAAATGGCTTTTTTTATTCCCAAACTTATACAAGAACAGGGAGATGAGACAGGTTGACATCATAAAAATGTGGCCTCTTAGTGGCGCCAACTCAGCAGCCCAAACTTGTTGAGATCATAACAAAAAAAAAAGATCGAAAGTGAATAAGGCTTGGAATGCAGATGAACTCAAAAGTAACTTTTGCATCACATATAATGAAAGTAACAGACTAATGTAAAAAGGGAATTAATATATATTTCTGATGTTTAAGAAAATATGAGGGGTCACTAACTTAATCAATTCTTTCATTGCTTTATTTTTTTAAACCATAAAAATGTCCTATGGTGTGACATAGCAAAAAATAAGAAAAACAACTTTTAATAATATACAAATAGTGTGGCAGGGATTTATATTCATTTCAGGACACTTATCTTAATATAGAGCTTTATTTCATATTTTACAGTCGTGTGAAAAATGTTTGACCCCTTACTGATGTCTTATTTTTTTGGTCATGCTTTAAAGTTTCAGATCATCATTCATTCATTCACTCATTTTCTTTTCGGCTTAGTCTCTTTATTAATGAGGGGTCGCCACAGCGGAATGAACTGCCAACTTATCCAGCATATGTTTTATGCAGCGGATGCCCTTCCAGCTGCAACCCATCACTGGGAAACACCATACACTCCCATTCACACACATACATACACTACGGACAACTTAGCTTACCCAATTCACCTATATCGCATGTTTTTCGACTTGTGGGGAAAACCAGAGCACCCGGAGGAAACCCACACCAACACGGGGAGAACAAGCAAACTCCACACAGAAATGCCAACTGACCCAGCCGAGCCTTGAACCAGTGACCTTCTTGCTGTGAGGCGACAGCGCTACCCACTGTGCCACCGCACCGCCCTTCAGATCATCAAACTAATTTGAATATCAGTCAATGATCTGACACAAGTAAACACATCATGCCATTTCAAAATGTGGGTTTTTATTACTAAGGGAACAATACAAAACTACACAGCCCTGTGTGAAAAAAGTGTTTGCCCCCAAAATCTATAACTGTTAGAGCCACTCTCTTAGCAGCAACAACTGCAATCAAGCATTTTTGATAACTTGCAATGAGTCTGTAAAGGCCACCTTGTACTTCAAACGGAATCAAAAGTAGAACTGAAAAGAAATCATTTCGAACCAAATCTGGCCAAAATGAAGTTCTTTTTTAGTTCGTTTCGGCAGTTTGAAAAAGCTCACCAAAGCAAACTTTTTGGCGCGTTCATTTTGTTCCAAAACACCTTTGAGCTGGTCCTTGATGATGAAAATTATAAAAAAAGTAGTTCATTTTAATATATAGCTGGGCATTAATAGGAATTTTGGCCCACTCATAGGTAGGTTTTTCTTCAGCCATTTAGAAGTGGACTTGCTGGTGTGCTTTGGATCATTGTCCTGCTGCAGAACCCAAATTGGCTTCAGCTCGAGGTCACTAACAGATGGCCGGACATTCTTTATCAGGATATTTGATATTGAGTCTTCTTGGTCCTGAAGCAGCAAAACAGCCCCAGATCATCACACCACGACCACCACATTTCACTGCTGGTATGATGTTCTTTATTCGAAATGCAGTGTTACTTTTATGCCACACACAATAGGACACACACCTTCCAAAAAGGTAAACTTTTTTCTCATCAGTCCACAGATTATTTTACCAAAAGTTTTAAGGATTGTCAAGATGTCTTCTGGCAAAACTGAGACAAGCCTTTACAGTTAGTTATTTTTGCTTAGCAGTGTGTTTCATCTTGGAACTCTGCCATGCTAATCATTTTTGACCATTCTTATGGGGGAGTCGTGAACACTCATCTAACTGAGGTTAGTGAGGCCTGCAGTTCTTTGGATGTTGATGTGGGGTCTTTTGTGACCTCTTGGATGAGTTGTTGCTTCGCTCTTGGGGTAATTTTGGTCAGCCAGCAGTGTGTTTCATCTTGGAACTCTGCCTTGCTAACCATTTTTGCCCAGTCTCTTTTTTATGGGGGAGTCATGAACACTCATCTGGTGTTGAGACCTCTTGGATGAGTTATCGCTTTGTCCTTGGGCTAATTTTGGTCAGCCGGCCACTCCTGGGAATGTTCTCCATGGTTCCATGTTTTTGCCATTTGTAGATAATAGCTCTCACCATGGTTCACTGCAGCCCTAAAGCTTCTTAAGCTTTAGAAATGGCTTTATAAAACAGCATGATTTATCAAAACGGCATGATGTGTTTACTTGTGTTATCTTTTACTAATATTTAAATTTGTTAAAAATCTTTGAAACAAAGTGTGACAAACATGCAAAACTTTTTTTACATCAGTTTGGGGCAAACACTTTTTCACAGCACTGTGTATGAAATTATGAATGATATTTTTGTCTGCATGACTTGTCGGCCTTGGTGGACATTTTCAATTAAATATTTTTTCAAAGATTTTTTTTTAGTTTTCAGTTTTTCAGGGGTGTCACGCCAAAGGCCATAAAAGTTGTATAGTGGTTCCAAAAAAAGTTAAATATGTAAAAATATTCAGAAACAAAAACTTAAAAGGGATTTTTATGTTCTTGAATGGAGTCCTTCATTTATTGCTGACTTATTGCTGACTAAATTATTATGTAGTGTCACACCATAAAACATGGTTTTCAGTGACAAAATGTGATAAAACTTTACTTGAAGGGGGTGTTCACCATGAAAACTTTATAACCATGATATGAATCGTCATGAATCTGAATGAGATTTTATGCATGCTTATTACTCTCATTAAGAGTCATCTGCTCAGTTATTACATTTTTAATGCAAAGGCGACATTGTTTTGTTATGGCAACTTGACAAACAAATACATCACAACCTTATTTTGCATTTGTCATGACAACTTGACATTACCAAGACAACATAACTTGTCATAATTATGTAAAATAAAAACAATTAAATATTTTTCTGATCACCTTTTCAGAACTTTTCACTGAATTTGTCATTAAAATGTCTCATTAAAAGTGTCATTACCCTGTGAAATAATTAAGAGCGTCATTAATATTTAATGACATTTTAATGACACATTCAGCTTGCACCACTGTAGTTGTCAGGCACTCACCACAACCATCTCTCTCTGCCACTACATCTGAAGCACCACCCACCCGATCCTCATCACCTGAATTTTAATTACATCCACCTGACTCCTATCTGCTATACCATATATATATATATATATGGTATAGCAAATAGGAGTCAGGTGGATGTAATTAAAATTCAGGTGATGAGGATCGGGTTTTCTCACCGTTTCTCACCGTCTGGTCTACCATTCACATTTCCCTGTGATCTTCATACCCCTTGACGCTTTATTGGACTCTCGCTCCTGTATTTTGTTCTCCCACTCTCCCTGTTGGACTCTTCTTAGACCACAACTCCAAGGACTGTCAGATAAGCTTTGCTATCCATCAAATCTCCTGACTTCAGATCTATTCACTATTGTGAATAAACCTACATTTGTTATTCCACTCACCTCTGCCTCTGGTCTCATCCTTCTCACTGTGTGACAGGAATTGAGGTCAAAAAAAATATTAATGATGCTGTAATAAAATTCATGACATAATTTTTATGGCTTCATGAGATATTATGAATCATATTTATGACAGGTTTTGTTGTCTTGGTAATGTCAAGACAAAAACACGTAATGTATTTGTTTATGTGAAGTTGTCATAAACAATCTCATCTTTAAAATGTAATAACTGAGCAAAAGACTCTTAGTGAGAGTAATAAGCATGCATAAAAGCATTCATGACGTGTCATATCATGATTATAAAGTTTTCATGACAGTCTTATGAATACCCCCTTCAAGTTAAGTGTTATCACATTTTGTCACTGAAAACCATGTTTTATATTATGACACTACATGCTAATTTAAAATCAGCAATTCCACGGAAATGTTTAATTAGGACCCCATTCAAGAAGCAAATGAGCCTTAATGACAGTTGTAATAAGCATGCATAAAATCTCATTCACATTCATGATGTGTATTTTTAGAAATATATGAATGCAAAAAAATGATTTATCATTTACTAAAATAGCTAACACTTTTATTCAAATAGCCAAAATTAGGTTTGGGGTATTTATAAGTGATTTTCAGATTTTCTTTTTAATGTATAAGGGTTGAAATTTATTGAACTATGCTTGAGACATAGGTGGACTCTGAATAGGGACTACACAAGCTGCGATGATGACAATGCTATTTCATGATTGACTGGACTCACCACATACCAACAACCACATGTGTTTCTGGATTATTATTTGACAACTTCAGTTTCATAAATGCTCATAAAAAACTGTTTATAGTAAAAGTTTTATGGCATCTTCATCTCGTACATATTATGTTTATTAAAATACTTTTTTGTTAAATGATTTGTTTAAAAGGCTAGATTATTTGCATACGTTTATTTTTGACCTTCTTTTATACAGACCCTTAACTGTACTCAGCTGCATAACCTATTTACTGTAGATGACCATTTTTAGTAAATAACTCAAATACAAGTCTTACAGACATTTAATTTAATAGTCATCATCCCCCCCTTCTGCCCAGAAAGTTATCTTAACAAACAAATATTTCATAATAATTCACAGATTTTATCTTGTAAAGCAGTTTATGTAGAAATTTTAAAGTTTAGAAATTTGACATTGATATATCTTGCACTTTCTGTGAAATTTCTACTGAAATTGCTCATTTATTTTGGGAATGTCCTTTTGTTCTATTTATTTGGATTATTGTTAATGCTTTTAACCAAAATAATTTAAATGATTTCTGTTTTAGACATCTTGTTTTTAAATAAACCTCATGTTTATTTAGCGCCTAGACTGCTGCTCCACAGAGGAAGTTTGACCAGAAGAATAATAGTCGTGCCCAACAGAGCCTAGTTACTCTCGAGTTTTTTTTTTTTTTTCCTTCACTTCGTCAATTGGTGAAGTTTTGTTTTCCTCGCCACTGTCGCCACTGGCTTGCTTGGATCGGGACTTGTGAAGCTGCGCTTCGGTGGATTTGCTCTACAGTGTTTGAACTTTCAGCAGTGAAATTTAAACCACACTGAACTAAACTACACTGAACTTCAACTCTGAAATCTGGACTCTACTAGAACTATGTTAAGCTGCTTTGACACAATCTATATTGTGAAAAGCGCTATATAAATAAACTTGAATTGAATTGAATGTTTTTTATCGAAAAGTTTTATATCCATAAATGTAAACCCTTCTATCTTCAATCAAGAACTGGAACAGTATTTTAATACCATTTCAACGTCTAGTAGCCTAACAATGCTGATGTTTAAACTCATAGAATATGTGGTTATTGCTTTGTGTTTAATATTCAATAATATTTATTTCCTTTTCATGTACCTTTTCGATATATTTCCCCCCTTATTTCTCTTTTTATAATTTTGTTATTGGCTAATTTAATTCTTAATTCTTATTATTGAAAAAAAGTATTATCTCGGAATGGTTTGTACAGACTATATGGTCTGTTTCAGTTGAATATGCTGTAACTCTTTTGTTGTTATTGCAATAAATAAATAAATCATTGATCACGCCATGTTATCTGTCATGGCTGTGGTTCAAGTCGAATGCACCTATTGTTATCACACAACATTTACAATAATTACACTGTGAACCACTTGTTAATCGTAAATAATGTAAGTTAATATTTTTGGTTACAACCATTACGCGAAATGTGCTAAGCATCAAACATTTGCATTTGCATCAAATGAGAGACTTTTCTTGCACAAGATTAAAAAAAACTTTTAAGCTAGGTGTTTGTAATAAGTGTAGTTCATACTGAAAATGGCACTCTGTCTTCTGTTTTATACTTACAGAAGTGTGCTCTCTTTCTCCTTGCTGTTAAGTAATGCTGGTAATATGCATAATTCTACTTTATTTGCTATTGACTTCGCTAAACAAACTACAAACCTTCCGTTGATAGGTTGCTAAATTGTCCATGAGAAAGAGATGAGCACATCATGACCCACTCTACATGCTTCACTCATCAGCTCACTAACTGCAGATTCAGAATACAGTCAGGCAAGAATACTGAATTATTGTCCATTATATATATATATATATATATATATATATATATATATATGCTTTAAGAGTGTATGTGATTGCTG
>CAIGQV010019084.1:7167009-7177043 GCA_903798115.1 Danio jaintianensis
ATATATATATATATATATATATATATATATATATATATATATATATTGCATAGGTAAATCACAGCTGTAGTAAATCACAGCAGCCATACTGTATATATACTTACACAGACATACCTTTGAATGTTTAGAGTCATCTACAAAATATGTGCTTTCATTCATAAAGATATACATTTATAATACTCAGAATATATTTGAATTGATACCCACAATGCCATTCTGCACACTAAACCCCAGCTGGTATCTCAGATCTGGTCTTCTAATGAGGACAGTGGTCACAGGTGGGCATCTCACAATGTTGAGCTTTATTCTAGATTGGTTCTTCAATCCCTTGAAGATTAGAGCAATATAATTATGCCATAATATGAATGCAAAAGAACTGGTTACAAATCATTTTTCTTGTAAAACTATATAATTTTTGGAATGTTGACTTAATACTAGCCCAGCTGTACCTTGATAATACTCTGGCAGGTGGAGAGGGGCAATCCCACCAGGCTGGTGCCATTGATGGACATGATCTGGTCCCCAATGTTCAGTCTGCCAGACTTCTCTGCTGGGCCGCCATGCATCATGTTTGCTATAATAACAGTGGGCAGGATAGAGCCCCAGCCCGACTCTACAATCACCAACCCAAGAATCTCTCCCTTCTGCTTCTCTATGTAAACCTGTAGTGAACACACGCATGCACGCACGCACACACGCATGCATGCACACACATACTTATCACACACTCTTATCAATGCTAAAAAACTACAGAAAACTGGCATCATAACACCAAATATTACAGTAATCTTCAGTTTTCATGGAGCATGCCCACATACATCTTTGCAGTTTTCAGACTTGGAAAAGTGAATAAGGTCATCATTGTACATGTCCTGGGTGTTAAGAAGGTCACTGTACTCTTTCTGGCTCAGATCCTCTGGGTTGATTCCATTGGCACGCAGGAACTCTTGGTAAGCCACGCTGAAAGCCTGGCCGATGGACTGAGCTATGAGCTGAGCCTGAGCAAAAAGAGGAATAAAACAAATCATGAATACATTCTGATTCATCTCATCTTTTTAGAGGACATTTGAACAGTAGAAAACAGCTACATGCACAGGTCAGTAGACAACAAGTGTGGCATCACTCAGGACAGATGCATATATGCCTTTTGGCCTCATGCCAACGCAGACTGTGACATATATAGGCTCTTTAAAAACAAAAAAGGCTCCACAGCTGAATAGAAGAAAGGTCACTTCTTATGGATGAAGTGAACTGAAGTGAGAATTGTCAAGTATGGTTTTACCCATACTTGAAATTGGTCCTCTGCTTTTGACCCACCCAAGTGCACACACACATTATGAGGTAGAAGTGAAAACACATACATGAGCAGCTATTATAATGGAGCAATTAGTAGTTCGTGCATAACGGCACCTCAGCTGGGTATTGAAAATGGGGGAGAGTCCGGGACTGGGAAGTGAACCTGCAAACTTTGGATTTCTAGTCTGAATCCTTAACCATTAGACAACTGCCCTCTACCAGCTCAAGAAGATGCACAATAACACAATCTGGATCAATGTTATTAGAGGGCACCACAATGAGAGTGACTGCAATGCTGAACATGCTGGGGTAAATCAGAGGGGATTGAGGAAACTGGGTTAAAATTGCAGTAGGACATCTGGGAAAATGCTAACTTTTGCATTAGAGCATTGAGAACACACGTCCCTTCCTGCTGTCCAAAGCCATGCCTCCTGAAGTCATGAAGGTGCACTAAATAGACAACCTTATATATCACTAGATCATGTCATTCACCAGTTAGAAAACTTTGCAGTACTTTATAATCCTGCAATTCCAAACTTAAAAACCTTTTGAAAAACTGTATTATATCTAGCACATTTACAGCTGTGTAGCAAGCAAAACCTGTCATAATGTGCCATACTTCATGCATGCAAGGCTTGCATTGTCTCTGCTGATGTCTATATGGAGACAAGCACTTTGTTTAACATAAGCGTAGTTGTTGACAGGCCGACGGGGTGCAGAATTTATACTAATTACTCCCCAAAGCTGGCTAAGTAAAAGAGCACTATTTACTTGTTAATCTACTTACTTATTACCACTAACTTTATTTACTTATTGTTAATCAGTTAAATAACAGAAAAAAGAGTGCTAGAAACAGAAATATCCTGTCATCTATATCGCTTTTAACATTACACTTACATTGCCAAGTCAACAAATGATACTTTTTCTCTTTCTTTTTTTTTTTTTTCGGTTTTCACTGTGCTTGCTGCTCCTACCAGCACTTGTGTTTAAACAGCCTTTCCTCGAATTTTACACTTGAACAATTAAATGAATGCTTATGTCTATGTAACTGACTACATTTTGATTAAATTACATTATCGATGCAGAAAAAAAAAGTACCTTATGAAATTGAAAATGGGTCTCATAAATGTTTAAAACACATTTCTGTGCATATAGCCCATTTGTATAAGAACACTTTGTGTAAATAGTTTTAAAACATTCATACCTGTCTAAAATAAGGGGCTTGCAGATATACAAATCTACATTTGTTAACAAATAGTTTGGGCTACTTATCATAATTTTTAGTCCGAAATTTTTTATTGGACGGAATTTGTTTTTTCCTATGCCTTACCCAGACTATAAAAATACATATAAACACATTTAGATCATTCACATTAATCATTACTATCGGAATGGGAAGAGACTTTCAACCAGCAGAACAAAAAATGTTTCTGAAGACAATCACCTATTGCCCATTTAACTCACTCATCCTCAGGCTATTCAAAACAGTGCTTCCCACACATAGGCAAGCAAGGCAAGGCAAGTTTATTTATATAGCACATTTCATACACAATGGTAATTCAAAGTGCTTTACATAAACAACAATAAAAGAAACAAGTATAAGGAATAAAAACAACAAAGAATAGAAATTATTAAAAACAGAAAAAAATGTATTAAAACTGATTTTAAAGGAATGAAAAAGAAAACAAAGACATAGTAGTGCGCTCTGTCGGACATAGCACAGTGCTCATTCAGTAAAGGCACAGTTAAACAGATGTGTTTTAAGTCTTGATTTGAATGTGCCTAATGTTGCAGCACATCTGATCTTTTCTGGAAGCTGATTCCAGCAGCGGGGGGCTTAGTAGCTGAATGTGGGATACACCCTGCTTTGACAGAATTCTTGTAATTTCTAATTGACTTGATCCTAATGATCTGAGTGATCTGTTTGGTTTTTATTTAGTGAGCATATCTGTAATGTATTGAGGTCCTAGGCAATTTAGTGATTATAGACAAGTAATAATACTTTAAAATCTATTCTGAATGTAACTGGAAGCCAGTGTAAAGGCTTGAGGACAGGTGTGATGTGCTCTGATTTTCTGGTTCTGTTCAGAATCCTGGCAGCAGCGTTCTGGATGACCTGCAACTGTCTGACTGTCTTTTTGGGAAGGCCAGTGAGGAGTCCATTATCCAGTAATTCACCCTGCTGGTAATAAAAGCATGAACAAGTTTCTCTAAGTCCTAAGTAGAAACAAAGCATTTTATTCTTGCAATGTTTTTGAGATGATATATGCTGATTTAGTTACTGCTTTGACATAACTACTAAAACATAGATATTATTCCAGAATCACACCAAGATTCTTGACCTTATTTTTTGTTGTTTGACCCCTAGAGCCAAGGTACGCATTCACCTTGAGAACCTCATCTCTGTTGCCAAATGCAATGACTTCCGTTTTCTCTTTGTTTAACTGAAGAAAGTTTTGGTCCATCCAACTGTTAATTTCATCAATGCATTGGCAGAGGGTGTCAATGGGGCTGTAGTCATTAGGCAATAAGACTAATGCTGCGTCCCATTTCGCATACTCATTCATTCATTTTCATTTTTTGGCTTAGTCCCTTTATTAATCTGGGGTTGCCACAGCGGAATGAACCGCCAACTTATCCAGCATATGTTTTACGCAGCGGATGCCCTTCCAGCTGCAACCCATCACTGGGAAACATCCATACATACTCATTCACACACGTACACTACAGACAATTTAGCCTACCCAATTCACCTATAGCACACGTCTTTGGACTTGTGGGGAAACCGGAGCACCCGGAGGAAACCCACGCCAACACAGGGAGAACATGAAAACTCCACACAGAAACGCCAATTGACCCAGCCGAGGCTCGAACCAGCGACCTTCTTGCTGTGAGGCGAACGTGCTACCCACTGCGCCACCGTGCAGCCCCATTTCGCATACTATCCGTCCTAAATAGTATTTGAAAATAGAATTACTATGTCCCAAATCGTAGTATGTTGAAAAGAGTATACCAAAGGTTCCCGGATGGTTTACTACTTCCGGTAAAATGAATCTTTTCTTTATTTAATAAATTACTTGTGCCTCAGAAGACAATGCTGACATGCAATGAATGCGTGGTGGCATTTGCAGGCGTGAGACGTGGAGCACAGACGCTCTTGACAATGCTGGAGGTAATTAATAATAAAATAACACTAATACTGAAATGGTTAAGGAGTTTTAGAATGACCAAAACAATATTTTAGATGTTTTACAATGTGGTCAGCCTGCTTGTCTATTCACACACATTTTTATCATCACATGATCTCTTATAACAAAATCACATGTGCATTAATGTGCAAACTGGAATTTGTTTGGTAAAAGTGCTTGCATCGTAGTTTCTTATTAAATAAAAAGTTTATCCTTCTCCGTTATGCGCATACGTTTTTTTAATGCACGTTTTCAAAATGTATGCCATCTTGGCATTTCCATGAACCATTTTTCATGTGCATATCCAAAATATGCGTACAAATAGGTGGATGGAAACATAGCAAGTGTCTGTGTGTTCCTATTCTGTTTGACTGTCTATTGTCTTGTCCCACCCACTTTCTATTATTAGTCATTATGTTCACCTCTCCTCTTATCAATGTATTGGTCTGCTTTCCCTATTTATTGTCCCAGTGTGCTCTGTCCTGTGTCTACTGTCATTCCCTGTGAGTCCATCCTCAAGTCAAGCAAAGCCAAGCCAAGCCAAGTTATTGTTTCTCTCCCACGGGGTTGTTTAAGCTGTTTTTGTTTTCTTTTTCTATCAATAAAGTCCTTGGTGTTTACATTCCTAAGGTCCTTGCCTCATCTTCCCTCAGCCCCCACCTTGACAGTACAGACCAGCCAGAATGGGGAGACAGCAGACCTTGGACAGCCCCTTCTACAGCCGCATGCCACAGCTCCTCAGTCTCAGCTAGAATGTGGAGTAGTTTGTGGACAGGTTCCGTGTGGCAGAAGAGATTTCAGTTTTAAAATAACAAACTATTTTAACAAAGGTGCTGTATATAAGTTTTTGACTCTTCTAAAGCATAAAAATACCATAATATGTTTGCAGATATTTAAGAAACGTGCTAAGTGAACATTCTTGTTTATCTGAAAAACAATGCTGAAGTCAGTTATTCTGCTTTGAAAATGTGTTTTCCATACCGGAACGGCTGTCTTGTTTATGGGTTTTTTAACCTGCCCAATGCCAGCTTACTCAATTATAATTCAGCACCTTGCCTTGTTGGAAAACCACATATTTCATTCATTCAGTCATGAAGACTCTCAAAGCATGCGTCCGTGACCGAAATGCGACCTCCGGTGGACAGTAACATTAGCAGACTCCGAAATAAGATGCAGATAGAGTTCCACATGAGGTTATTAATTAGGAAATAATATAAATATCACGAGTGTAAACATTAGGTGAGCAGGTTACATTGTAATCGCGTGTCCTAACAACATGCTACGTGATGAGATTTGCAGTGATAAGCAATTTGGCTGTTTGCACCAGACGAAACACAGCAGAAATTTAAATACAGCCATTCAGAAGCACAGAACATGCACTCACTCATGAAATGGTAAGGTTTATAATCTAATTAATACATATTAAACCTCTTTAACATTATTTAATGCACATGCTGAATCACTGTGTTGGTTTTGAGTAAATTTTATTTAATTAATTTTATTTTCAAGATCTGAGGTGAACTGTCTGCTGCTGCTTTCAGTGTATGGCAATAAATGTCATGTAAAACGGCCTTCAAATTCACATTGTTAGCATTTAACACTGAATAAAGCACATGAGGTGTACCTGAGGTGATCATTGTCAGTTTTCTGTTGTTCAGCTACAATAAATAGAAGCTGTTTCTAATATATCAATTCGAGGATTGGTTAGAACAAAACTCCTTTTAATATGAAGAATATTCCTTATATCGCGTGCCGTTGCTTTTATACAGAACATGAATTAAATCAGCCTTTAGGCTCGATGGTCAGACTCACTCCTTTTGGTCCTCAATCTGGCAACCTGCGCTTACGTTTGTTTTGATCCAGAAATGCAATACCTAGTTCAACCACTGGGTGTCAAACTAACATACTGCACCTTTAATTTATCATAACAAAAACACTGACAGGTTTTGTTGTCTTGGCAATGTCAAGTTGTCATAATCTCATCTCAAACAATGTCACTTTTGCATTTAAAATGATATAATCGAGCGAATGACACTTAATGACAGTTGTCATAAGAATGCATACAATCTCCTATATATTCATGACGTGTCATATTATGATTATAAAGGTGTCATGACAGTCTTGTGAACAGTGTTACTGAAGTATAAAAGTGTAAAAGAATAAAATAAGGCATACAGTGGTTAAACTCCCTTTAACTATGATATATAATAAACTGGCTTATTGCTTTTAGAAACCACAACAGCAGCGCTAAAACTGTTATAATAGGAACAAGTAACAAGTAGATTAATAAATAGTTCAAGATGAAGTGCATAAATGTTTTTTTTTTTTATAATTTTATAAAGCTGAAGCAATAAAAAAATATGTCACCCTGACAACAACTCACATCTTCAGACTCAAACACGTGACAGATCATCTTGTATTGGCGCTTCTCATCCTGGGCTGGGTCAGAGGCCTCCATGTTCTCCTGAGAATCAGAGCGAGGCATTCTCCTTCTGGCCATCAACACCACAATGTTCCCAATATCAGCAATATAGGAGATGGTCCTTAAAGGGTGATCCATCATGGTCTCCTGTGAATCAGCAGAAGATTAAAAATAGTAATTAAAATGGTATTTAAAACTATCAATGTTCATTACATTTACACATTTAAAATGTTTTTATGTGTAAATTTTCATTGTTTAAAAACAATATGAATTTTAAATAGCTTTGTATTATATTATATTATCTTATATTATATTATATTATATTATGTCTTATTTATTTTTCAAACCCTGTAATTGCTGGTTTTCACACTTTACCTCTGGTTCAATTTTGATCCTAGGTAAACAGAATCCAGGGTTATCTTGTTTCACATTTCATACTTCTCATAACTTACTCACGGTTACTCACTGAACCCTGAGAATTTATATCGTATATCCTGAGGTACTGTCCTTATTTGCATATTTTAAGTTCCAGTGTCGGGCAGCATGGTGGCGCAGTGGGTAGCGATCTCGCCTCACAGCAAGAAGGTCGCTGGTTCGAGCCTCGGCTGAGTCAGTTGGCATTTCTGTGTGGAGTTTGCATGTAAAACGTGCTGGATAAGTTGGCGGTTCGTTCCGCTGTGGCGACCCCAGATTAATAAAGGGACTAAGCCGAAAAGAAAATGAATGAATGAATCAAGTTCCAGTGTCTTTTGTGCTTTTAACCTTGTACTGCAATGACAGACATGCCCTCATATGAAGCCCTCCTTGTGTGAAGAGCTGTAAGTGTAAAGACCTCCGTGACTCCACCGAGCAACGAAAAAGTATTTGAGTATCACTTTTGTTTATTTATTCTTTATTAATTTCTTACACCTTTTTTCTGTATTTGTGGATTTGTTCCTGTCTAGGTATGTGCTTTGTTATCCCCACTGTTTCTAACACACACAAGCCACGTCTCGCAAGGCAATAGTACACTGTTAATAAAAATCCATTAAATTTACGGAAAAATACCGGCAGCTGTGGTTGCCAGGATTTTTCTATAAAACTTCCGTATTTTTTACAGAATTGTTTAAATTTACGGAAAATAACCATATTTAATTAACTGATACAATGTTCAGTTCACAAAAATGTAAAGTCATTAAATGCATTAACGTTTTCATGCGATTGCAATCAGCAAACAGATTTTCACTGCATCAGTAACTACACAGTTACATTTAAACAAAAGAAGATGCAGCATAACATCAGATGCTCTTTGTTCATCTTAGACTTGAACACAGATGCTACTATCCTGCACAATGGTGACACAAAAAAGGTTTTACAGTATTTTGCAGTTTTTTTTCTTGATTTTACGGAAAAATACCGGCAGCTGTGGTTGCCAGTAATCTACTGTTTTTAACATTTTACATTCGGAATTTCAATTTATGGAATATTCCCGTTAAAAATACATTCCACAGTGTGAATTTTTCATCGAACACATTTAACCCCTTAAATCCCAGAGCAAAATCCTCACTAGTGTCCTCACTACAGAGGGTTGAATGTATTTTGTACAGAAATGAACTGTTAATCATTTAACAGGTTTTTCACTGTAGATTGTACAGAATTTTACTGTTAAAATTACGGACATTTTTTACAGTGTAGTCATTAGCCAATACGGCTATATAGATTTGAGTGTCATCAGCATACCTATGGTAAGAGATTTGATTCTTTCACATTATTTGGCTCAGTGGGAGCATATAAAGGTTGAACAGGAGAGGTGCCAGAAGTGAACCTTGTGGGACTCCACATGTCATGGATGTCCACCTCAACCTATGGTCACCTATACTGACATAGTAACCTCTCCCTTCAAGGTAAGATCTGAACCATTTGAGGACCATCCCAGAAAGCCCAAGACCAGCCTATTTTCCAGCCTATCAAGTAGTATGCTGTGATTGACAGTGTCAAATGCAGCACTGTGATCAAGCAATACCAGCACTGTTATTTTGCCTGAATCTGTATTTAATCATCAGGTCACATACAATAGGTCACGATCATTTTGCATACAGTACACGACATAATGACATAAATATAATGGTGGGCAAATGTATAAAGCACAGAATAATTTAAAATCACGAGTTTAACTTTTGTCAGAGAGCACGCGATCATGTGGGATACAAATGCACACTAATGTTTGTTAAATTAAATGATCACTGGTATATGTTATTCTCTAATCTTCATCTATGTTAAGATGCTTTGACACAATCTACAATGTAAAAGTACTATAGAAAAAAAAAAGACAATTTCATGGTTTATGATCCAAGTCGCTGAATTTGTTGAATGCTGATGGGAAATTTATTCATTAAAGCAATCACTAAACTAAAACATTTGTATATATTTTAAATTACTTGGTTAAACAGATCTATCTGATTATTAGATAGATAGACTTCTATCCATATTAGACAGAACTGAATGATCATGAGCAAAAAGGAGAGAACAGTCTGCTTAGGCCAAAGTCCCTTTAAGGCAAGTCATTTCACTCTGCGACCATCTTTGAAAAAACTAAATCAGCCTTTTTACATGTTGCCCAAGCTAATGCGCATTTCGGTCGTTTCTGTTTAGGTGTTACAACATCCTCGGAATATTGCACTGGTTGTCTAAATTAATTCCCAACTTGGTCTTGATGGCAAATCTCCTTCCTAAATGACAGCAACCTCTTTGTTTACAAGTTTGTGGGCATTCAAGTAGGTGCTGTGATGTGACGTGTGTTTGTGTTATGATCACCAGCGATGTAGTTTTGTGTTTTCAATATGCAAGTGTTTGGATAGGCCTATTGATGTGTGTGTGCCAGTGCGCACAATGTTTGTATATTTATAACTACCTTCAAAGATAGTGGCAGCCATGAGTTACTGACATCATTATTTTGTGAAAAGTTTTGGAACCCCTGCTGTAGATGATGGAGTACCTGTGAGTCTGCATTGAGCACTTTTATTCTCTGAGTAGAAATGAAGAGATCCACCTCCGTCATGGGCTGAGCGTCACCTTCTGGAGCCTGAAGACAGATATGATATGATATAATATAATATAATATAATATAATATAATATAATATAATATAAT
>CAIGQV010019084.1:7193876-7210508 GCA_903798115.1 Danio jaintianensis
ATATATATATATATATATATATATATATATATATATATATATATATATATACACAGTGCATCCGGAAAGTATTCATAGCGCTTCACTTTTTCCACATTTTTTTATGTTACAGCCTTATTCCAAAATGGATTCAATTCATTTATTTCCTCAAAATTCTACACACAATACCCCATAATGACAATGTGAAATTTGTTTTTTTGAAATTGTTGCAAATCTATAAAAAAAAAACATGAAAAATCACATGTACATAAGTATTCACAGATTTGCCGTAAAGCTCTAAATTGAGCTCACGTACATTCTGTTTCCACTGATCAATCTTGAGATGTTTCAGCAGTTTGATTGGAGTTCACCTGTGGTAAATTCAGTTGATTGGACATGATTTGAAAAGGCATACACCTGTCTACATAAGGTCCCAGGGTTTACAGTGCATGTCAAAGCACAAACCAAGCATGAAGACAAAGGAATTGTCTGTAGACCTCCGAGACAGGATTGTCTCGAGGCACAAGGTTGGGGAAGGTCACAGAAAAATTTCTGCTGCTCTGAAAGTTCCAATGAGCACAGTGGCCTCCATCATCCGTAAGTGGAAGATGTTTGGTAACACCAGGACTCTTCCTAGAGCTGGCCGGCCATCTAAGCTGAGTGATCGGGGGAGAAGGGCCTTAGTCAGGGAGGTGATCAATAACCCGATGGTCACTCTGTCTAAGCTACAGCATTCTTCTGTGGAGAGAGGAGAACCTTACAGAAGGACAACCATCTGTGCAGCAATCCACCAATCAGGCCTGTATGGTAGAGTGGCCAGACGAAAGCCACTCCTTAGTAAAGGGCACATAGCAGCCCGCCTGGAATTTGCCAAAGGGCATCAGAAGGCTTCTCAGACCATAAGAAACTAAATTCTATGGTCTGATGAGACTAAAATTGAACTCTTTGGTGTGAATGCCAGGTGTTACGTTTGGAGAAAACCAGGCACTGCTCATTACCAGGCTAATATCATCCCTACAGTGAAGCATGGTGGTGGCAGCATCATGCTGTGGGGATGTTTTTCAGCAGCAGGAGCTGGAAGACTAGTCAGGACAGAGGGAAAGATGAATGCAGCAATGTACAGAGACGTCCTGAATGAAAACCTGCTTTAGAGTGCTCTTGACCTCAGACTGGGGTGACGGTTCATCTTCCAACAGTACAATGATCCAAAGCACACCGCCAAAATATCAATGGAGTGGCTTCACAACAACTCGGTGAATGTTCTTGAGTGGCCCAGCCAGAGGCCAGACCTAAATCCTATTGAACATCTATGAAGAGATCTGAAAATGGCTGTGCACCGTCGCTTCCCATGATAACCTGATAGAGCTTGAGAGGTACTGCAAAGAGGAATGGGCAAAAATTACCAAAGACAGGTGTGCCAAGCTTGTGGCATCATTTTCAAAAAGACTTGTGGCTGTAATTGCTGCCAAAGGTGCATCAACAAAGTATTGAGCAAAGGCTGTGAATACTTATGTACATGTGATTTTTCAGGTTTTTTATTTGTAATAAATTTGCAACGATTTAAAAAAAATCTTTTTTCACATTGTCATTATGGGGTATTGTGTGTAGAATTTTGAGGAAATAAATGAATTAAATCCATTTTGGAATGAGGCTGCAACAAAAAAATGTGGAAAAAGTGAAGCCCTATGAATACTTTCCGGATGCACCGTATATATATATATATATATATATATATATATAATGTGTGTGTGTGTGTGCTACCTAATCAAATTTAAAGTACTTTATATATAACTATTTATCCACTATTACCACAATAAATAAAAACTAAAACTTAAATAAAAAATTAAACCTAAATAAAAAAAAACATAAAAAATTACATTTATATACAACTTTACATACAAGATAAAAGCTAATTGAAGATACTAATATTTACTATTATAGTATACGTAAAACACTAAAATAACGCAACAAGATGTTGTTGTGGTATACATAAATAGTATGCCTTACATAAAACCTGAAAATGTTTTATCAGGACACATGAGCACACATGAGTCACATCTACTTATTTTGTTATCATGAAAGATAAAAATTGTGTTAGCTAATGGAAAGCAAAAAAAAGAAACTATGCAAAAAGAGTGTCAGAGCACAAGTATGGATGTTTTGCAGCATTTCTAATATCAAGAGCTTATCTTTCTCTATCTCTGCTCTGTTCAGACAAATGCCTGTTGTGGCTGAGGAGCAGTACAGTTGCATTTAAACATTCTGGCCATGTGTAACACTCACAGAATACAGATGAGCCCTCCAGGCCACTGAAAAAAAAGCTGTTCTATAAGAGCAGTCTTCATTTTCTAGTGACATGCATTTTGTCCGGTGCCGTGGTAGGCACCACTCATGAGACAGACTAGCATGTCCTCTCCAGAAAACAACAGCAATAGAACAATGAAGTCATGAAGAGAGGAATGGTACGATTCACCAAGTTGCATCTGAGGAGAACAATAACCCAGTTGTAAATGTCTTCCCTGTTTTTGTCATTTGCTGCACATGATATAACTGTTTAAATAACTGTTGTTTATCTAATTACTCTTATTGACTTAAAGCAAATGTGTGTAATGTTGTACATTAAATTGTTTGTGGTGTTTTTGAACTTTTCAGATACTTCTTAATGTTGCTCTGAACTAGATACAGCATGAACATCACTATTTTGTGATGACACAATGAAAAAAAAAATACTGAATGTCTAAAAATGTAATTACTCACTCGCTCTCCTTCAGTTTAGTGCCTTATATATCAGGGCTCGCCACAGTGGAATGAACCACCAATTACTCTGGCATATGTTTTATGCAGCCACAACTCGTTTACCCCCAGTGCTGGGACAACACCCATACACTCTCTCAGTCACACACACTCTCATACACTACAGCCAATTTACCTAATCCAATTCACCTATACCGCATGTCTTTGGACTGTGAGGGAAACCAGAGCAACCAGAGGAACATAGAGAGAACATGCAAACTCCACACAGATATGCCACTTGGCCCAGCCAGGACTTGAACCAGCAACTTTCTTGTTTTTAGGTGACAGTGCTAACCACAGAGCAGCTTCCAAATGTAAATAATTTGTAAATAAGTATATACATTTAATAAATGTTAAAAAAAAAACTGTTAGGTTTAAACTGTTAGGTTTAAACTGTCAAACTTTAAGCTTATTCTGGATAATGAGTTGGAGCATAAACAGTTGGTACTGACCCCCACTTTCAGGCCACACATCCTTTTTTAGCGTTCATTGACAGTTGGACAGCATTATGCAAATATATAATATAACTATGTGAGTGAAAATGTGTTTTTTGGAAGATTAAGGTTAGCCTTCTCTTTTAGATAGGAAGAAATCTTTTTGTGGGCTACTTTGAGGTTTGCAACTCTGCAGATCTTATCCATGCACAAAAAGATACATAACACTAAAGATAAAAAATAAAACATGAAACACATATAATCCCTTTAAGACTTGCTCTGTAAGCAAGAATATGCTACTGAAATAAAACAGTGCCAAAAACAGCAATGTTGTTAAAGCTACAAACTATGAACTGAAGAAAAACAACAAAACAGCGAAAAATCCAACATCTTGCACGCTCATACTCACATCAGCTCCTAGAGATGGCTGTAGGTCAGATTCTGCCGTAGGACTCAGGTCCTGCCTCATTACCCAGATAGGTTCTTTGGGCTCATCTGGCGTGTAAGGCGAGCGGACCGTCCTTGTCTTCACCTCCTCTATTGCCTCCTTGATGTCCTTAATAGCCAGTGAAATTGCATCTCTCTGCTCACGACTACTCCTGATGACTGGAGCTGGCTCTTCAGACGGAATTCTGGGGGGCTCTCCTTCACTCACTGGCTCCAGGGGTTTGTTTTCGTTCATTTGACCATGGGACTCTGACTCAGGCCAATCTTCTTCTTTATCTCCATCTTTGTTAATGTCCATGGCAATACGATCCAGGCTTTGTGAGCTCAGACTCTCCTTGACCTCTGCCACAATCTGGTCAATGTCTTCATCTTGCTCACAGCTGTCGGCACGGGGGTATGGGGCAAATTCTGCCTCCTTTTCAGGGCTGTCTGACTCTCCATCAGATCGCTCATCGTAGTGGTGGAGTCTGGATCCAACAGCTTCTTGCTGCTGATACAAGTCACGTTTAAAGAGTCTAAACTGTGCCCTTTGCTGTTGCGGAGTCTGTCCCTCAGCTCTGGATAAGGGGGCATCTGTTATTTCTTCATAAACATGCTCCTGAAGTGTGTAATCAACATAGGGCTCAGAGTATTGCTCATCTTCTGTTGCAGCTCTTTCTTGGGCCTGTCCATCTTCAGTGGGACTATGGTACATGGGTTGCGTGTAAACATAATTCGAGTAGTTTGGGTTTAGTGTCTCTGCATCAAGAGGTCTTTCTGCATTAGGTAGGGGCTCTCGAGGTAGTGGGGGTGGCTGAGGTGGATACTGGGGCTGGAGATAAGCTGGACCACCGTGCTGTTGCTCTGACTCTGCACTCTCAGTGTACTCTTCTGCTTCTGGACGAAGCGGGATACCATAGGTGTTTTCATCTTCAGGCTCTGCTTCCAGGACCATGACTGCATCCCCCTCTGCCCGGTCTGTGTGGTTGTGAAAGCCACTCTCAGTGCTAGCAGATCGAGCCAAAGCACTGCTGCCATCTCCTTCATCTTCTTCAGCTTCCTCTGGCTCTCTGGTGGGTAGCATGGTTTGCGTAGGGGAGAGGAGATGCTGTTGTTGCTCCAGTCTGTGCTGCTCGGCTCTCTCTGCATCGCTCTGCTGCCTCTCCCGCTGTCGCTGTCTCTGTTGTTGTGCCCGGAGTCGGGCCTCATTGTCCCCCTGTCTGCGGTAGCGTGTCACTGCAGGTCTTGGTATGGGCTGCTGAAAGGTTTGCTGCTCTGTATCGCCTTCTTCTTCTGGCCTCCTCGCTGCATGTGTGCGATTCGTCCCTCCATTAGATCCCTCATATCTGCGGTAACGTGGAGCTCCCTGCTGTTGGGACTGGTAGTGATTATTCTCTGTGCCATGGTTGCGGGAGCGATTGGAGCGGGAGCTGCTATCTCCATTATTGTGGCGTCTACGGTGAGATGAGGGGGGCTGTTGACCCTCTGGGCCCCTACGCTCTAGATCTGCCTCAGCTGCCTCTCTCAACTCCTGGCCACATGATGTCTCCTGGTGGCTCATCGTTGGAACAGGGTATAGTCTACATACAGATCATTACTTCTCCCAGCAGGGCCCACTCAAGCACAACCTGCAGAAAAACAAACAAAATTTTGTAAACAGCCACAAGAGGAAAATAGTTTTTATTGAAGCAATTAAAGGTGCATTTCTCTAGTTTTACATGTTTATGCATGCAACTATGTTATAAAAAATCATTTCATAAAATGAAATTACCCAAACATAAAAATGAGAAAATAAAAATATGGATAAATATGGATAAAATTGAATTTATTTTATGCGTAATGAAATTACGAATAAAATTACTATTGTTAAACTTTTTGAGGTACTTAACCAAATTAAATTGGCTCAATCATCACAATGCAATACAAATTAGATTTTACGAAGATAAGAAGATTTTGTGTACACCCACATAAAATGGAGACTCTACTCACATACAAAGTTAGTCTCTAGTCACTGTACAGAGTTGTCCAATAATAATGAAAACCAATTCAGCTCCAATCCAATTTATGAACAATTACCACCGGGGAGAATACATCACTAATACATACATTCATTTATTCATTCATTTTCTTTACGGTTTAGTCCCTTTAGTAATCTGGGGTCGCCACAGCGGAATGAACCGCCAACTTATCCAGCATATGTTTTACGCAGTGAATGCCCTTCCAGCCACAACCCATCACTGGGAAACACCCATACACTCCCATTCACACACATACACTACGGACAATTTAGCCTACCCAATTCACCTATAGCGCATGTCTTTGGACTTGCGGGGAAACCGGAGCACCCGGAGGAAACCCACGCCAACACGGGAAAAACATGCAAACTCCACACAGAAAAGCCAACTGACCCAGCCGAGGCTTGAACCAGAGACCTTCTTGCTGTGAGGCGCCACCGTGCCGCCCCCCTAATACATACAGTTGAAGTCAAAATTATTAGCCCTCCTGTGAATTTTTCTTTTTCAAATATTTCCCAAATTATGTTTAAGAGGGTAAGGAATTTTTACAGTATTTCCGATAATATTCTTTCTCCTGGAGAAAGTCTTATTTGTTATATTTCGGTTGAAATAAAAGCATTTTTTAAACCATTTTAAGGTCAATATTATTAGCCCCCTTAAGCAATATATTTTTTTCGATTGTCTACAGAACAAACCACCAATGATTTGCCCAATTACCCCAACTTGCCTAATTAACCTATTTAAGCCTTTAAATTGCACTTTAAGCTGAATACTAGTATCTTGAAGAAAATCCAGTAAAATATTATGTACTGTCATCATGGCAAAGATAAAATAAATCAGTTATTAGAAATTATTAAAACTATTATGTTCAGCAATGTGTTGCAAAAAAAATTATAATAATAATAAACAAATTATATATATATATATATATATATATATATATATATATATATATATATATATATATATATATATGAGAGAGTGTGTGTGTGTGTGTGCGTGTGTGTGTGTGTATATAAAGTTGGTTATTTCTATATTTTTCAGTAGCATGTTTACTGTGACTGTAAAATATCAATTTACATTTTCAAACATTATTTTTGTCATTAATTGTAATTACACAGTGAGATTATTGCCTTCACAAGGAGTCTGACAACAGCCAGTGCTCCACACAGAGATCTCATCTAATCATCATCCTGTCTGTCTGGAATGACATGAAGAAACAGAACAAACTGAGACAAACTAAATCCAGAAGAACTCTGGCAACATCTCTAAGATGCTTTAAAAAACCTACCTGATTTAAATGCAAAGTGTGGTCATAGCAAATGTTGATTTGATTTAGTTAATATAAGTTAACTGGTATTAAGGTAATAGTAATGTATTAGTTAATAAGGTAGTAGTACTGTATCTTTGCAGGTAGGTTTATATATACAACCCCAAATCAGAAAAATTTGGGACAGTATGGAAAACACAAAAAAAGGAAAGTAGTGCTTTCTAAATATCCTTTGACTTGTATTTCATTGCAGTCAAAACAACATTTTTCAAAATAAACGCATATTCCAATTTTGGATCTTGCAACACATTTAAAAAATTTGGAACAGTAAAGCATTTACCACTTTGTAATGTTGCCATTCCTTGCCACCTAAACAGTTAAGTTTACACTTAAAAGACGTTTAGGAACTGAAGCCACCAGATGATATAATGTTTCAGGTGTAGTTTTGTCCCATTCTTCCTGCAAACTAGTCTTAAGGTGGGCAACAGTACGGGGTCTTCGTTGTTGCATTTTGCACTTCAAAATGTGCCACACACTCTCTATTGAAGACAGGTCAGGACTGCAGACAAGTACCTGTATCCTCTTCCTTCACAGCCAGGCCTTTGTAATGTGTGCAGAATGTGGTTTTGCACTGTCTTGTTGAAATATGATAATGGTCTGGATGATCCTTTTCTTCTTTGGTCCGGAGCACATGGTGTCCATTTCTCCCAAAAACTACCTAAAATATTTATTCACCTGACCACAGTACACGTTTCCACTGTGTGATGGTCCATCCCAGATGCCTCCCAGCCCAGAGAAGTCGATAGCACTTCTAGACACTGTTAACATAAGGCTTCCTTTTGGCACAGTACAGTTTTAACTGGCTGTAGTGAGTGGGCGGGGTCGAGAGCCGTGGGAACGGGATGAGGCCAGGGCTTAAGTGATGTTGTAAAGCACCTGTGTCACACACTGCCTCGATTCCCATGGAAAGCTCGGGATTTTAGAAAGCAGGAGAGACAGCAGTGGAAGACGAGAGAAGACCAGGCCTGGACATTTTATATTTTGCTTTTGGCTTCAGTTTGGTGGAAGTCTCTTTGAGGAACTGCCATCTGTTTGTTTTATTTTTTTTCTTATTCAAAATTATTTATTCCCAGTGATGGGTTGCAGCTGGAAGGGCATCTACTGCGTAAAACATATGCTGGATAAGTTGGAGGTTCATTCCGCTGTGGTGACCCCAGATTAATAAAGGGACTAAGCTGAAAAGAAAATGAATGAATGAATGAATGAAAATTATTTAAAAGGTCATCAGCTCTCTGCCTCCTTCTTCCCAATGGCCAGGTGGCCAGCAACTTTACAGTGGTGCCAAATCCTGGGAAAAAGGGACATGTTGTCCTAATGCCCTCGCTGCTGAGAGGGAGAGTGAGTGTTCCGGAGTTAACCCGAGTGGGGAGAAGGCCGTTCGTCTGGTGCAGGGTGCCGGGCGGCTAGAGGCTGGGCAAGGAGCGGTCTACCTGCTGCCGTCTTCCTGCATGAGGAGGAGCAGGGGACGCAGGGCTCACCACCGGCAGGGAAAGCGCCAGGAGCCATTCCAGCAAAGGCCGGGGGAGTCGCCGCCGTCTGCCATGAAGCCGAAGCCTGCTACCATCCACTGAAGTGGGAGCGGAGCAGGAGACAAGAGCATTCCACCAGCTGGAGGAGCCATCGCCGGAAACCAAAAGACAGACGGGTGGACAGATTCCTCTGTAGAGCTCCCAGCAAATCGCCGTCAGATCTTTCAACTGGTTGAGGACCGAGTGGCAACGTGTTTGGAGAACCGAACCACAGTTTTTTTCCCCCTCTTTCCCCTCTCTCTGTCTCTTATGTCTCTCCTCATTCTTCCATCTCCTTTCCTCTCACCCCGTTTTTCTCAGGTCTCGCAGGTGTTGTGATGCCAACCCCCACACCTTTTTTCTCATTAAAAGTAATTTAAAAGTTTGTCAGTTCTCTGCCTCCTTCTTCCTGATGGCCAGGTGGTCAGCAACTTTGTTACACTGGCATTTGTGGATGCAACTACATTTTGTGGTACTTGACAAAGGTTTCCCAAAGTAGTCCTGAGCCCATGTGGTGATATCGCTTATAGATGAATGATGATTCTTGATGCAGTGCTGCCTGTGTGTCTTCCTATCTTTCTTTGAGGAACATTGTTTTCAAACATTTCAATAATTTTTTCATGTATTTATTGGCAAACAGGTGATCCTCTGCCAATCTTTGCTCCTAAAGGACTAGACCTTTCTTGGATGCTGCTTTTGTACCAAATCATAATTACAATCACCTGTTGACATCACCTGTTTCATTAATCATTTAAACAATTTACATGATTACTAGCCCTAAACTGCTCCTGTCCCAACTTTTTTTGGAACGTGTTCTGTCTGAATGACAGGTAAGGATGTATATTTACAAATTAAATGAAGTTGACCAAGGGCGGCATGGTTGCACAGTGGTTAGCACTGTGGCCTCACAGCATGAAGGTCGCTGGTTTGAGTCCCGGCTGGACCAGTTGGCATTTCTATGTGGAGTTTGCATGTTCTCCCTGTGTCCACGTATGTTTCCTTCAGGTGCTTCGGTTTCCCCCACAGTCCAAAGACATGCGCTATAGGTGAATTGGGTAAACCAAAGTGGCCATTGTGTATGAGTGCGTGTGTGAATGCGAGTGTGTATAGGTGTTTCCCAGTGCTGGGTTGTGGCTAGAAGGGCATCCGCTGCTGTTATGTTCCATGTTAGTTTTGTGTGTTTGTTTTCCTCACCCTCCTCTCTCCACTTCTTACTCCACTCCTAGGTTTCTTAATGGTTCAGTTAAGTGTCTATCATCATTATGACGGTGCCAGTTCCACCAATGCCCGACGAGCAGTGAGGATTTAAAGCCCCAACAGATCAGTGTGTGGTGTGCGCTCTGCCTCGGCATACCCTTTGTGCTCCACACAATTTGTGTTTGTTTTGGCATGCTTAGGCTATTTGGTGATTTATTATCTCAGTTTTACTGTGGTAATTCGAGTTTACTTGTTAAACTTTGTTGGCTTTAAGTAACTCGTGTGCACTGAAGATATCGGTTTTATTTTCATTATTTATTTTATCGCCTAGTTTAGACTTTAGACTTAAGGATTGTTTTGCTTTGTTACTTTCTTTGATTTGGCTTACACTCGTTGTTATCATTTAAAGAGAATATTGTAAATGTTTATTTCTTTCTTTTCCATTATTATTGTTATATCTTTTGTTTCAACCATTGAGTAATAAGCTTAAATTCAGAATTGATTCCTGCCTCATCCTTGATCTGTCGCACACATTACATCTGTCTCACCTAAATGTTACAGCATCCCTTTTAAACATCACAAACACGTAACAGCTGCATAAAACATATGCCAGAATAGTTGGCAGTTCCTTACGCTGTGGCGACACCTGATAAATAAGGGACTAAGCCGAAAGAAAATGAATGAATGAATATACATTTTATCAATAATTAATTTCACTATTAAATTCATTCATTTTCTTTTCGGCTTAGTCCCTTTATTAATCTGGGGTCGCCACAGCGAAATGAACCGCCAACTTATCCAGCATTAGTTTTACGCAGCGGATGCCCTTCCAGCTGCAACCCATAACTGGGAAACATCCATACACACTCATTCACACACATACACTACGGACAATTTAGCCTACCCAATTCACCTGTACCACATCTTTTTGGACTTGTGGGGGAAACCAGAGCGCCCGGAGGAAACCCTCACGAACACGGGGAGAACATGCAAACTCCACACAGAAATGCCAACTGATCCAGCCGGGGCTCGAATCAGCGACCTTCTTGCTGTGAGGCGATTGTGCTACCCACTGCGCTGCACTACCCACTGTGTTCTACATAATTATAAATTAATTTAATTATTTATTAATTATATAAATGTTCTAAACTTATTTTACAGCTAATGGCTTTTAACTTTTGATTTGTAAATATATATGTTGTAAATTTTTTTCTTTTTAATAATACTGTTTAGAAACAATTTTTTTTAAACCCACCAGACACAGAAACATTTTAGAACATAACAAATGGTACATATACATGTAAATTTGCCTTGTTTCAAAGAGGTGTAATTTTGCTTACTGGAACACTAGATGAAAATACTGTTCCTGGAAAGAACAATTTGCCAAAAGTGTTATAATTACATAGAAATATACTATCGGAAAAAAATCCCAACAAGTAACTCCATATAGTTAGATGTTTAGAATTTTTTTTAGAGCACACACATAGAAAGTAGTACACAAATACTGCTTCATAGATTATTTTTGGCAGTATCCAGATGAAGTAGCAGCTTCACAGTTGCAGTGGTGAATCCCTCTCCTCATGCCGATTAGAATGGCGTGTTCAAAGGCTGCAGAAAAATGCCTGACTGTGAAAACTTCCAACTCCACCCCTCTCTAGGCAACTGACTCACCCATCATCCCTCCTGGAGAAATCCCAATGAGAGAGAGCCAAAATTCTTGGCACAGGTGAGTCAGGCAAATCAATCAACACTCTGGAATGACAGACCTAACAATGTGATCCCAGAGGGATGATTGTTTACCATTATCGATTTTGCACACAGCACACACATCTCAAAGAGTCAGACGGTAACTGCTTCCTGTCCACTAGTCTACAACATCACCTTAAAAGTATGATTTCTATAAAATGCGTATAATAAATCTAAGAATGTTTCACCAATCGTTATTGCATATTCAGGTCTTTAGTGACTTGGGGGCTGCTCCATAAAACAAGGCTATTATGGTTAGTCAGGCTTATTAATTAATTGTGACTACTGTTTAATAAATCAAATTTACAACTCAGCTACTCTGGCAACTTATGCTGTGAAACTAACCTGGGCCGGTACAAGCTAACTCTTAGTTCATGTTTAATCAGAATACATTAACATTCACCTGATGGGAATTTGATGCCATTGTTTTTTCACTTAAGAACTAAATTAAGAAAATTGACTTCAAATAAATGTACTTTTATAATAAAGGTAATTTACTAATAACTGTCAGAAAACACTAACAAACGTAAACCATGTTTACATGTGTTTAGTTGGTTTGATTTTTATAACAAATCAATGAAATAAATGGGGAGAGAGAGCTCATCAATTCATGTTTCTGACTTTAATAATCATAGCGTCACCTTTCATTGATGTTGTAGTGGATGAGGGAGAGCTATTATCACATGAGAACAAACTTTCATGGCAGGTCCTGTGTTCTGTTGATTTGTTCTACCTTAGGCACATAAAAATAGGCTTGGGAAATAGCACATAGTTTTAGGAGAACAGAGTTTTCGTACACTTAAAATCCTACTTACTGCTTTGATGTAGCTATAGTTAATCATTAAAACATTATCATATTATAAAGCATGTTATACATGTATACGTTGAGCCACTTGATTTCTCCACTGCTTTATTCTCCATAGCTGCTTTACACACAGGAAACCCTGCATTTAGCATTCTTTATTGTCTGATAACAAAGCAATCGGTCACACATTTACTTTGTATATGTAGTAAATTTTAGAACCCAAGCCAGGAGACTCTTTCAAGCAGAATTCTTTGTTGAGACAAGTTGGTTGTTCTGCAGTCAAACAACACCTTAAAGTCCACATCAGTCTGCAAGAGTCTACAAAAGTCTCTTACAAGAGTCTAATTCAGTCTTATTTGGACAGAGTTTTCTTATCTACTATATGTTTTAGGAGGGTGGCAGTGTTAAGGTGTTCTCCCTGTGTTCGCGTGGGTTTCCCTTCAGGTGCTCTGTTTTCCCACACAGTCCAAATGCATCTATAGGTGAATTGGGTAAACAAAATTGTCTGTAGTGTATGGGTGTGTGTGCGTGTGCATGAGAGAATGTATGGGTGTTCTGCCACATAAAACATGTGCCAGAGTAATTGGCGCTGAGTTGACCCTTGATGAATCAAAATGAAAAAGTTTTAAGAAGCAAACACTTCTCAGTTCCCGTGAACATAGCTGCTTTTTCTTTCATCGTAGTTGTCATAGTAGCCATCAGCAAATTGCCGGATCCATACTCGACCTACAGTACAGAGCTTTTTAACAATAGCGTGCATGCACAATTATCTAGACTTTTTAAAGTTGGACCAAATTAGTAAAATCACATGCCATTTACAGTAACTTACTGCTAAGGAAACCGTACTTTATAACAGCTTTAAACTTTATGATTTTTGTTTGTTGTTGTTGTTGAACACAAGAAAAGATATTTAGATAGATGATACTAATGACACATTAGAACTTGCGTTTACAGATTTATTACGGTCACTTGGGATAAAGCAAAATGTTGTTGGTCCAACCCATTGCTTAAAGCGTCTCATAGAAGTGATGATGTAACAGATCACTGCCTCTTTCTATAGTGCATCCGGAAAGTATTCATAGCGCTTCACTTTTTCCAAATTTTTTTATGTTGCAGCCTTATTCCAAAATGGATTAAATTCATTTATTTCCTCAAAATTCTACACACAATACCCCATAAAAAAAAAAAGACTCTTTCAGAAGAGTCCTGGTGGTTCCAAACATCTTCCACTTACGGATGATGGAGGCCACTGTGCTCATTGGAACTTTCAGAGCAGCAGAAATTTTTCTGTAACCTAACCCAGCCTTGTGCTAGAGACAATTCCTTTGTCTTCATGCTTGGTTTGTGCTTTGACATGCACTGTCAACCCTGGGACCTTATATAGACAGGTGTATGCAGTACCGCCGTTCCCTATATGCAGAGTACGCAGGTTGCGTAGGGCACCAACTCCGGAGGGGGGCACCATCTCGATTGCTCAAAAAAAAATTTTTTATAATTATTTAGTAATATTAACATAAACTGAGTGTAAATAAAAATATATTGATAATATGTTGTTAAATACATTTAAAAAAAAATTTTATGACGAAAGCAAAAAAAAAATAAAACATGTGACGTAATTTTTTCTGTGTACGCGTATAGCCGCGTATGCGCGGCCCACTTATCTTTGTGGCTGCTAGCAGCATATAATTATGATTTATGCAAGTTGCAGCTCTATGCCCGGGAAAAGACAACAGCCGTCTGGAGCCAAGAAGAGGAAAAAAGTACAAGATGAATCACGTGCATCACTTTCAGGTAACTGATGTCCAATCTGGAAAACATATTTTTGGTTGTTCAAGTAAATTAGTGAGGCTAACGTTTAAACTTCGCCACAACTGCACCAAATCTGCCTTATTTGTTGTTGTTTACGATGAGTTTCTTGCTTTGCTGCTATGCATTGTGCTTTAAACTATGATAGGACATGCTTTATGGCTTTTCACGTTTGCCCCTCTTCCCCATATGTTGCTGATAATTACACAAACTCAATTATTTTTATTACCTTGTGCAATACTTTACAATTCTGTTTGCACACAGCTACATACACATGCACTCCACAATTATTTCAATGTATGTATTCTTTATTATTATATAGTTATTATATTATATAATTATATAATTCTCTGCAGTTATCATTGTTTATTGTTTTGTCTATTTCTATACATTTATTTTTGCTGCTGTTGAGAGCTGCTAAGTTAACTTAATTTCGTTGTATCACTGCAATGACAATAAAGTCTCTTTAGTCTTTACATTGGTTCTGAAAAATTTATAATATAAAATGAGTCAAATTTCTGTAAGTCACATGCCATAAACCATTTTTATTGCATGATTTATTTAATAATGATTTTTTTCTGAATGTTAACAAAGTGTTTGATTAAAAGTACACTCATTAATTCTTAGAAAACGCTAATGTCTTTGATTTATACTGAAAGCAAGATTAGTTTTTGTCACCATAGATTATAGTGCAGGTTAAATCCACATTTTGGTTGTAGTTTAGACACATTATAAAGTGTGCTTGACTAGCCCATTGTTTTAAAGAGTTAAAGAAGAGTTTTTCTTTAAATGACTTATTAATTTCTTCTGCATTGTACATGGAGGTTCAATGCTGAAATTTGTCACAAAAGAAGATGAGGTGGTATGATCCAGGACTGCTCCAGAGGCACCAGCAGCTGCACAGGTACAGACACAGGATGCAGCACTGAGGACCGTACATCTCTACAGGTACAGAGAGGGTTTATTCCTTACCTTTTGTAAATGTTTGAATTTGGGAATGAATAAGTATAATTTTGAGTGTTTATATGCATATTTATGTATATAAATAAATAAATACATGTTCAAATACATATGTTTGTGTGTTTTTTTGTTCGTGTTTTGTGTTTTTTTCACATTGTCATTATAGGGTATTGTGTGTAGAATTTTGAGGAAATAAATGAATTTAATCCATTTTGGAATAAGGCTGTAACATAAACATTTTTGGAAAAAGTGAAGTGCTATGAATACTTTCCGGATGCACTGTAAGCTGTGTATTAACAGATCTGCACAGATATATCGCCCTGGTAGAACTATCATTCCCTCCACTAAAGACAAATTTACAAATAACTTACCTGATCTTTCTCTATTTCTAAGTGCACCCGCAAACGCAAATTACCTTGACGTAGTAACTAGCAGTATGGATGCTATATCTTCACTAACACACTAAATACTGTGGGACCCATCAAATTAAAAAAGGCTAGAGAGAATAAAACGACACCATGGTATAACAGTCATACTCGCGCTCTCAAAACAGCAACTCGTACCCTGGAATCTAAGTGATAAAAAAACAAATTAGAGGTCTTTAGAACTGCATACAAAGAAAGAATGTCGAGCTATAGGAAGGCTCTAAAATCCGCCAGGGCTGAGCACCTCCGCAAACTGATAGAAAATAACCATAACAATCCTAGATTTTTATTTAACACCTGTAGTGGCTATTTTTCTTTAAAGAGGCTTTCTCTGCAGTCAAGAAGACAAATTCTTACCCAGTATGTCTTTTAAAGTTTTATTCTTTGCAAAGAAGGTCAGACAATCATACAGCAACACAAGTTTCTGCAGAGTGCGACACAGAAGCAGAGTGTGTTCTCCTTTTTATCTAGTTTCTGAGGCCCACAAGGTCACCATACATAGATTTCAGTTTCGTTCCCTGCCACATATAGCCTAACTAGTTAATATATACAGAAGGTCAGAGAAAATGAACAGATGCCAAAGTTGCCACGTATGGGCTAAAATAATGTATAAAGAACAGACCTCATAGTGTGTATAAATGAATTTCCAACACACACCGTTGCTAAATTAGCAAATAATCGCTCATTTTTGGAAGAAAATGTCCCACCACAACTTATTTTCAGTGATAAAATAGAAGGCTTCAGACAGAAAATAGATGTTAAACTTTCTGCACCGTCTTTTACTTCAGATTCATTAAACTGTAAGGACGGCTAAGTCTCTCAATAATGTTAGACCCAGAGAACTGTTCTGGAATTTCATGAGGCAAGACCACGAGAATTGCCAGGCACTAAAACAATAAACTTTCTAATCTGAGGAGAAGATCAGCTAGGAAACCAGTTGTTTAACTGTCTCAGTCACCCACTCTAAGCCCCCCTCTCTGCCCTCTACTTTACCCTCTCCACCAGAGCAGATCACTAACTTATCCACACAGAATGTCCAAGGTCTCAATATGGTGTATCTTGTGGATCTATAATGTTTCCCTTTTTTATGTTTGGTATCATTTTAAATGTCTGTGTGTGTGATTGGTAAAGCGGTCTCAATTTCACAGTAATATTTCATAATTTCCCTTATATCTGTTGCTTTGGGTTTTGACTTTGATAATATCTTT
>CAIGQV010019084.1:7210518-7238099 GCA_903798115.1 Danio jaintianensis
AGGGAAAATGGTTTTCACATCAACTCATTACCAGTCTAGAGTCTTTGTGAAGCTTTTATTGTCTTGAATTTATGGCTGTTTGTTCTGAGTTGAGTATTTAAGGGAAAGGTGCAAAAATGTCATTGGGATCTTGTAGCAGAGTTACTCCGTTGCAGTGTGTGAGTCTCTGAGCTTTGGCATCAAGACTTATATGTCCCACCACAACTTCATGATTTTTGGCATGGTAATTGGCATGATACACTTTCATCTGGAAAATAAAGTGTAAAGTTTTGATTCATTCTGAATTCTCCTGAAATCTTTTATATCCAGTAGATTATGTGGAGGCTGGTGCTACCTTGATCTAAGTACATTATATCCTAACGAATTGCACGAGACAGTATGGAGCAGTTGGCACTTCAGTGCGGAGAGTATTCGATTCTGGTTATCGCTGATTTAGCAAATTGTATGGAAATTACTAAATTAACTACACTTTTAGTACGAGTGAGCAGGAGGCAACCGGACTAATTGGGTCCCTAACTCTAAATTGAGTCATAAACGATTAATGTGATCTGTTCTTACAATGAGAAATACAGTCTAAATTTGTTGTAAAAAATTGTAGTCAGATTTAATTTGAAGCTGAAAACAAAAATAAATAAATTCTAATAAATAACAGAATTATTTTCAAAAGCACTAGAAAAGTCTTACATTTAACCTTCGACCATGTTGTTAGTTTCATCATTGGGCTAATAGATGGACTATTACAAAACATTGCACTAAATCTAAATAATCTACAGTGTCTCAAAATCATAGGATAAAAAGAACTACATAGACATAAACATGTCTAAACCAGCTACATGTATGTTAGACCCAATTCCAACAAAATGACTGAAAGAGTTGTTACCTATAGTAGGAGAACCTCTTTTTAATGACATCAACTCTTCTTTATCTGTAGGCCATGTTCCAAACCCTTTAAAGGTCGCTGTTATTAAGCCTATTATTAAGAAACCACAACTGGATCCCAGCAACTAATTATAAGCCTATTTCAAATACTAGAAAAAGTTGTTTCTTCCCAATTATGCTCCTTTCTGGAGATGAACAATGTTTTTGAAGGGTTTCAGTCCGGTTTCAGGCCTCATCACAGTACAAAAAATGCGTTAGTGAAAATAACCAACGATTTACTCTTAGCTGCTGACCAAGGGTGCATCTCATTACTAGTTTTACATGATCTCAGTGCTGCATTTGACACTATCGATCATGATATTCTCATAGATTGCTTCAATTTTACCTGGGACAGGCTTTACGATGGTTTAAGTCATACTTAACTGACCGTTACCAGTTTGTAAATATAAATGGACAGCTTTCACAAGTCAGGCCAGTAAAGTATGGGGTGCTTCAAGGATCAGTTGCTGTTTACCATATACATGCTACCCCTGGGAGACATTATTAAAAGACAGGATCAGCTTTCACTGCTATGCAGATGATAATTATATATTTCACTAAACCTGATGAGACGTCTGAACTGTCTAAGCTAACTGAGTGTATTAAAGATGTTAAAGAATGGATGACCAACAATTTCCTTCTAAATTCAGACAAAACAGAAGTATTACTTATTGGGCCAAGATCCTGTACACATCAGATCTCACAACTCGACCTGCAATTAGAGGAATACAAAGTTAGTGTTAGCTCTACTGTAAAAGATCTTGGTGTTATATTACACAGCAACTTAACTTTTGAAAATCAGATCTCCCATGTCACAAAAACCGCCTTCTTTCATCTGAGAAATATTGCTAAGTTATGAAGTATGCTATCTTAGATGCAAAAAAATAGTTCATGCTTTTATGACTTCTAGGCTGGATTACTGTAAAACTGGTTGCCCAGCATTCTCTATTAATAAACTTCAGTTAGTGGAAAATGCAGCTGCCAGAGTTCTTACCAGGTCTAGAAAATATGACCATATCACCCCAATTGTATCCTCCTTAGACTGGCTGCCTGTTAAGTTCTGTATTGATCATAAAATATTGCTTCTTACCTATAAAGCTTTAAATAATTTAGCTCCTGTTTATCTAACCAACTTCTGTCTGTGCTTACTGGCTTCCACATGAAATTGGATGATTTTGGTCTTCAGAGCCTTTAACTGGAGATTTTAAAAGAGTTTAATTGATAATTTGCAAATATTTAATTTGTTCAAAAAGCAAGTAGTCAAATAACATGGATATGACCACAGCTGAAAACTGCAAGTAAACAATCTCATTATAACTTCACCTATAAATTACAGTTTTTTACAGTGTCCAAAAATCTTCCAAAAATCTCATGTGCAATAATGGTTACCATTGATATTTTTGCTGCATGTCTGTAGCAAATTCATTTTTCCATTGAGTTCCTCTGATTTCAAGATGACAATACATAGCATATTCAGAGATATTTACATCATTTAACTAAGTAAGTAGCCCTCAAGGAACATATTCAAATCATAAAAACCGAATGTCAAAGTTGTAGGAATGTAATTTAGTTCTGTTAGCTAGAGTCAATTGCTGGCAAAATATATTCTGTACAGTAAATACATTCTGCTTATAAAGAAATAAAAGCTTTTTTTTTTTTGTCAGATTAATACCAGAAATGGTTGTTGTTTGTGGTATAATCGTATAGTTCATACATATATTGGATGACACTAACTGTAATGTGATCACTATACGACTGCCCCTGAAATCCCACTACAATTTAGCGTTTCAAACAGACAAAGGGCAAAATCTGATAACTGCTTTTATTAAACCTTTTTGATATAGGGATTTTTCAGTTATCAAGCACTTTAATGCATTCCGAAAATTCAAAACCAACAAGGCAAAAAATAGATATCGGTTCTGTAGTTTAACAAACGTTCCGATGAATGAATGTGCTGTGAAGGCTTTACAACAATCTATTTTTGTTGAGTAAAGAGAACAACATTTCTCTATTAAAGATCAACCATACAGAGCTTCAGACTGCAAAAATCTGTGCTTACAAAAACTTATGCAAATGAGTATTTGAAAATAACCCTGAGAAGGTATCAGCCGTATGTGCAGCATGGGCTGAAACCAGCATGACTGTGAAAGCTCACCTGTGCTAGAAAAAGACAAGGAGAAGGAGAAGTGATGAAGGTCACTTATGAAATTAGAGGAGCTGGCAAAAAGACTGCTGATACAGAGGAACACCAGGCCATTTTTCAACCATCAAGCTCTCTCTCTCTCTCACACACACACACACACACACACACACACACACACACACACACACACACACACACACACACACAGTCTTCAGTCTGTGTAAGAAGAGAGTTTATTCAAAGGGCTTTCACAGCTCTCTCCCACACAGTGGTTTACCCAAAAGAAAATATCAGCATGACATCTACTGCTGCTCTCAGAAAGCATGTTGACTGGAGAGAATCACATTCCTAATTAGTGTCATGGTTTTGTGTACCAGTAATACGTAAACATCCTTATAAGAAAAGAAACTGGGTAGAGAGGAGAGATATCGCCATGAAATACTGGTCACCATGAAATTAAAGTATGCACATAATTAGTCAAACGAACGGAGGGACGGACGGACGAACGAACGAATGAATAAATAAGCAATTATCAAACAGCAACAATCAAATCAATTCACAAAAAACAACAGCAAATCCTGGTCTACATTTGTCTTGTTTTCAAGGTAGTAGCACCAGGTTGGCCATCATTTGCCTTTAGAATTGCATTAATTGCTTCAAGTCGTTGATTCAACATGGAGCTGGAAACACTCCTCAAAGTTTTTGGTCCATATTGACACAACAGCATCACACAGTTGCTGCAGATTTGTCTGCTGCACATCCAGGATGTAAATGTCCAGTTCCAGCACATCCCAGAGGTCCTCTATTGCAGTGTTTCTTAACCCTGTTCCTGGAGGCACACCAACAGTACATATTTTTGGATGTATTCCTTAGCTGACCCATTAACATCAGGTTTTGGAGTCTCTTCTTATATTCTGATGAGTTGATTCAGGTGTGTTTGGTGTTTGATTAGGGAGAGGTTGAAAATGTGTACTGTTGGTGTGCCTTCAGGAACAGGGTTGGGAAACACTGCTCTATTGGATTGAGATCAGGTGACTGTGCAGGCCATTTAAGTTTAGCAAACTCATTATCACAGCAGAAATTGAGAATCATCAGACCAAATGTATACACATGCGCGCAAAAACACCAGTCTTCTGTTTTTTGAGCAGTGTTGGGTGGAATTAATTACAAAGCAACTAGTTACTGTAATAAAATATTTATTTTCAAAGAAAAAAGTAAAATATATTTTTTTTGATAAAATACAATTACTTATCTTAATATAAATTTCATAATTCTATATTAATCAATTTAGAGAAGCAGCATATTTATTTTTTGTTATTCAGATATTCTGCAGAAATATGTATGGATAAAATATGGTGTCATTGTTTTTTTTTATACATACAGTGAGTGACAGTTCAAAATGACCACCACCGTTGCTTGTGACACCACCACGGGACAAAGGGATTATGAAATTGTGTTTAGGTGAAACAGCAGTTTGCGACAATGACGCCAAGGGGCTCAAAGGGATGGGATGTTTTACTTTTCTTTTTTGCAGACTAATTCTGTTTAACTAAAAAATGTAATGTTTGTAATTAGAATGCTTAAAGGTCCCATGAAGTGCTTTGAAAAAAAGACAAGACAGAGAATTCATCCCCCTTTTTAATTAACAGCCAATCATGCTTAGTTTACAGCTCTGCCATTTGTAATTCAAACTGAACTGATATGATTTTTACTCCATCTGCTATGATGAGTTATACAATAATTCACCCCCTCACTGTCATGAAGCGTAATATTTGCTATATACAATAAAACCAGTTTTTGCATCAGGCTTAAACTTATTTTTTTCTGCTGTGAAGTTGGCCATTTTAACATTGAGAACCTATGGAATCAACGCTCTTCTGAAGCTAGCCCCAAGTGGCCAGTCAATGAATTGCAGCTTCAGTCACTTCCATATCAGAATGGACACTGGGAAATTCATTCATTCAGCCCAAAGAAAATTATATTTAAACTGTCTGAACTATTTATTCCCTATATAGTAATATTCACCATATTAAAACTGTTACTGTGTGTAAAAGAAATTGTAAATGCAATTGAGCTAATCTGCAATTGTCATGCACATTTTGTCAGGGAAGCATGGTATGATCCAACCCAGGCTCATTCTGAAAACGTACCGCTATATACATTTCTGGAGAGCGCCAAATACGTCCCAGGAGCTACATTTTTTTGCGGTTTTTGTTTATCGCGAATCCACCAGAGGCCGCTGTATATGCTTTTTCAGATCTCAAATTTGTCTCGCGAGTGCCATTCCCACCTGCTGTTCTCACGTATATCCACCAGAGGCCGCTGTCGACTGACTGACGACTGACTGACTGTTCGACTGACCAGTGTTTTCAAAAGCACTGATTGACCCGCCCACCCACTTCCCTAAACCCAACCGACAGTTTTCAAAAGCAATCCAGAAAAAGAAAAGCCCTCGCCTGATTTTTACCACGTTTTCCGATTTTACCACATTCTCACCCTGTTATTTACTTGTTTATTTTATTTTTTGGCTTCTGTTTTTGTCTTACCTGCTTTCTGGAACCGTTCTTCGCCAGACTTGAACCCCGTCATCGTAGTCAACTCCTCTCTGTGTCTCAAGTCCGCCGACGTACATGGCGAGCTAACTAGACAAACTGGTAACAGTGGGAAAGCCGTCCATACGGAGGTAAGCAGTCAGCTGGTAAGCACGAAAAAAGGAACGGCGTCATACCGCCCCGTAGCGTTTGTTTTAAAGACGAAATGCAGTCATACGTACTTCTGGCTACATAATTCGTGATCTCCAGAAATGTATATAGGGCTACGTTTCTGTAGTACTACGTGATCTGTAGTAAATCTCCCCTGAAGGCCAGAGGCCAATCTCATGGACACTCCAAATGCCCATGAAGAAACCCAGGAAATCCCCATAGCCTTGCATTATTAACATAATATTTAACTGCTTCCATTGATTCAGCATGACTAATAAACACATGACTATGGAATCATTTCACAGAAATAGTTATTTCAAACTCTTGACTGAAGTTAAGAGGTGAGTTTGGAGTAAAACCATGTTATTATATGTGGTAATTTTACATCCAGCATTTACTACACAGAGTTTTCAAGGCAGCTCCAATGACTGCAACGATTTGCTATTCACTATTATTTGTATAACCTAAGGTTTACTATATCACTACATAAACTCTTTTGCTCTTACTCACTCCCTCATGACTTTCCATGATTTCCGGGATATTGTATCTCATTTGTGGGCATCAGTGAGCTTCAATAAATATGCAGGAGAAAGGTTGGATGTCCACATTTTATCAAAAGATTTTCCAAAGTGGGCACTAATAGGAACATAGAAACATTGTCTGACTAACAAGCAACAGGCATAAGTGTCTGAACAATGGATTCAAAGGCTTTTATTTACATAAACTGTGTGGATGTGAATCCATCATCAGCTTCTGAATATTCTGAATTGCCGGAGTAGATGTCTCACATAAACATGTTATGAACTTGTAAATGCCATTCTGGCAACTTTTCACACAGAGCAGAATTCTGGGAAATTCTGCTTCAGCTTTTTATTTTCTCATACCAGTGCATTTGCCAACCCCAGGGGGTTCAAAACCACTAAGGTATAGAAACTGTCATAAGACACATTTTGACCAAGCCCTGCTTCAAGAGAATCATCAGTCTACGGTGATCAATGATTGGCTCTTTTAGTAGAAGGGGGCTTCCTTCACTTGAGGGTTCAAATTGAACTGTTGCCATTTTCCACATTCAAGTGATTCAAGGTATTCAATAGTCTTTGTTCAAGATAGAACATGTTGTCTGTTCATAGATGCTTTTCTGCAGACATCAATTGTAACCAATGGTTGAGTTACTGTTGTCTTTTTGTATCAGCTGAATCATTCTTCCAATTCTACTATGACCTCTGGCATCAACTGCTGCTCACTGCATACTTTCTTTTTTCTGGAATTGCTATTGTGTGATTGGCTGATTAGATATTTTAAGTCTTTAAGCAAACTTTAAAGCCTATTTTTAAAGAGAACACTCACTCATTTACCTTCAGCTAAATCACTGCTTTATCAGGGGTTGATACAATGAAATGAACTGCCAATTCTGCCTATCCATCAAAACAGACAAACAGACTGATATATAGATAGAGATTTATCTTTACAAATTTCTATAATAAACAGGACAAAGTTACTAAAAAACATGACACAACAATTCTGGTGCCTATTTGTTTCCCCCTACAATATCTCTTTACAACAAATAGTGGAAACTGATGAGTTAAGACCTTCATCGCCCTCAGCACTGGGAAGATTTATAGTTGCAGACCTGTCTGCGGGTGGTTAGCCAAACACAGCAGACATGATCACTCAAGATCTGCCCCCCTTCTTTAAAGTTGGCAAGGATTGTGGGTCAGGGAGCCTGTGAATAAAAACACAGTACTGTTTGGCTGCAAACAAACAATGCAATTCATTAGTGCCTACAGTCCCACAGCAGTAAGGGAAGGGAATGAACCACTGCCTCAAGATAACTGACATGACTTGCCTGCTACACTAATTCTCCTATTAAGCCTGGTCAAAATTGAACACTGAAATCACATGTAAAAGAGGGCAGTATATATATTAGGCGTGTGACAAGCTGAGATGAAAAGTTGTCTTGTAAGTTGTGATGTTAGCATGATGGAGCATGAGGGTGAAATTAGCATTAAAGTTTTGAGGCAGGATTGGATTTGAACCACACATCAAGTGCTTTGCACATACCTTGCAAGCTAGGCTGGCCCCTGTGTTGCGTGTGTCCCACGGTTCCTTGGGCGGGTGTGACGTAACCGCTTTTTTTTTTTTTTAACGGAGTTCAGTGGCTGGTTCCATGGTTAACCATGGTTCGTAACCATGCAATGGAATAGAATTTTAGATATGCTGAAAGTCATATTTGTCGTAACCACAAATCAAATTAATGTGGCATATTCCTATTTGAGTCGCATTACTGAAGTGCAGTACAGACATGTAAACACCGTAATCAAACTATTACTGTCATGTAGGACGTTTCACCGCATTTTGCAACAGGATATTCCATACACACGCGGCTGTTTGACACTATTTTCTGGACCTACAGAGTCAGTAAAGGACCACAGACACACACATCTCCAAGCGCATACACATAGGGAACTCCTGGAGACTTGTCACACCAGCATTGATCAACAACAAACACACGTTTAAGCTGTCCGGGAAAAAGCAGAAGTTTTCTTTTCACTCAATGGTATCAAACTCCATTAAATCAACTCTCTCCTGTTAGCCTTTACTTCATGCTAGCATCCAATACCTCAGAGTTTGTCACAGGGGAATGAATAAAATTTTTCTGAATTGATGTGAAACTAGGGCTGCACGATCAGAACAACAATCTCGATTCGACAACCCCTACATGATCCTTATCCAGCATCTCTACGATTCAGCCAATTCTATTTTCAAGTTCAGGAGAGAAGCATAAAGGCGCTCGCACAAGTCTTCACATTGTTTTATGTTGCTCAGCAACGTGGACACCTCCAAATGGTCAGCATACTGTATTTATAAGGTATTCACTATTTATAAGGAATACAAATTATACATTTATAAGGAATTCACCCAAAAAGTAATTTCTGTCTTCATGTAATGATGTACTCATGGCCACGAAATCACGCACTGTTTGTTTAACACAGAGGATGTGCGCGCTTTAGTGAACATAACCTGCATAGGCTGGGAACAACAGGTAATAAAGTTTAGTTTGTTGCACAGAGTGATAGTTTGGGAGCCGTGCGGGAAGTATGATTTGCATTTATGTTTTTTCTCTCTCAAAGTGACGGCAGGCATGACATGAGAGCACTCGACAGTGAAAGTGAAACCAAAACCACCCACATCCTTTAAATGATACACAAGTATTTGATATGTTTTTTTCTTTCATAGCAAACACAAAGTGTTGTGCATGGGAATAAATGTTTAATAGTGTCAGTATAACAACTCTAGGCTATATATAATGTTGAATATAATGCATTGCAAGAGGGAATCTGATAATGACAAATGTCTTTTACCAGTAAAAAAAGGCTAGCATATGTCTCAAATATAATAATTCAACTTCAGAATTATCAATAGTTATACTCTGATGTAATCACTTTACTGTGCATTAATTACCAGGACAAATTTAGTCTATTCAAGTCTACCATACCAAGTCTATACAAAATGTAGCAATTAAACCAACAGTAGACCTACACTTAGGCCTAATCTTATTGTTTTTTTTTATCATATGTTTAAGAAATAACAATAATAATAGCCTACTCATATTAACTTTTATTTTATATCTACAGAATCGTGAGAATATCGTGATCTTTATTTTAAGCAAAAAAATAATAAAAATCGTGATTCTCATTTTAGCCAGAATCGTGCAGTCCTATGTGAAACTGCTGAAAAATTTAAAATTAAATACCAGAAATAAAAAAAAAATGTAAGTTCAATTTGTGCAAAGGAATTAGATTTTTCATGTGAAATGGTACAAGGGAGAAACCAGTCAGTAGCAAAGTTTTATAGCAAAATATTTTGCCTTTACTATGTCCTTTACGGCATAGAATTCATTAAAATGGAAGTAAAATAACATTACATTACAAGTTGATTTAAGAAAAGCACCTAAATAGTTTTGTGATTTTTTTTTTTCAATACTCTTTTCCATTCATATATTTCATTATTGAAAATTTCTTTAAAATAGTGTAAAAATCTTATTATGTAAAATGCATTTTTTTCATCTTTAAAATGTTGCCAAACTTCGACATATGCTATCAATGTCTAATGCGGAAAAGATAATTCATGCTTTCATGACCTCTCGGTTAGACTATTGTAAAGTGTTACTAGGTGGTTGGCCTGTAGGCCTAATTAACAAACTGCAGTTGGTTCAAAATACAGCTGCTAGTGTGCATTCTAGAACAAAGAAATATGATCATATTACTCTGGTTCTTTCATCATTGCATTGGCTCACTATTAAACATTGTATAGATTTTTTTATCTTATTGACTACCTACAAAGCCCTGAACGGCTTAGCTCTCCAGTATTTGAGGGAGCTACAGTTGCATTACAGCCCCTCACGTCCACTACGCTCAATTAATTCTGGACAATTGATTATTCCTAGAATATCAAAATCGACTGTAGGCAGTAGATCTTTCTCATATCTGGCACCTACAGTTGCAATCAGAATTATTAAACCCCCTTTGAATTTTTTTTCTTTTTTAAATATTTCCCAAATGATGTTTAACAGAGCAAGGAAATTTTCACAGTATGTCTGATAATATTTTTTCTTCTGGAGAAAGTCTGATTTGTTTTATTTCGGCTAGAATAAAAGCAGTTTAAAAATGTTTTAAAACCATTTTAAGGTCAAAATTATTAGCCCCTTTAAGCTATATATTTTTTTCTATAGTCTACAGAACAAACCATCGTTGTACAATAACTTGCCTAATTACCCTATCCTGCCTAGTTAACCTAATTAACCTAGTTAAGCCTTTAAATGTCACTTTAAGCTGTATAGAAGTGTCTTGAAAAATATCTAGTAAAATATTATTTATTGTCATCATGGCAAAGATAAAATAAATCAGTTATTAGAAATGAGTTATTAAAACTATTATGTTTAGAAATGTGTTGAAAAAATCTTCTCTCTGTTAAACAGAAATTGGGGGGAAAAAAGACGGGGGCTAATAATTCGGGGGGTTTCAACTGTAAACTCTGGAACAGCCTTCCTAGCAAAGTCCAGTTGGCAGACACACTCTGTCAGTTTAATAAAGACACATCTCTTTGCATTGTCATACACATAAAACAAAAATGCATAACTTTTGAAATCCAAATCCTCTAAAGGTTTGTTAGGCTGCATTAATTAGGGCAAGCAGAGCCGGAAACACTTCCAAAAAGACATTATATCTTGAACGGCATATACGCTTATGTTAGTCTGTTTCTCCTTATTATGAGGTCTCAATAATCCTGGATCCGGCCCGTATCCTGAGCAGATGCTGTGGTGGTCATGGAGGATTGTAGAGCATGAGACTGATTCCTGAAAGGCCCCAGTAACAGATGGGTCTCTGCATTGATCCTGTGGGCTCGTCTGAACAATCACTGGTGTCCTACATAGACCTGCAGTTTCTCCACGATGGACGTCCAGCATTCTCAAGTCTCCAGCACCAAGACTGCAGCTCTGCACAAGAAGTTTGGCTAGAGGAGAACTGGTCATGCCCAATGGAGCCTGGCTTTCTCGAAAAAAATAAAATGTCTTCACTTTTTGTCTGTTGGGGAAGTTTGTTCCTCACCACTGTCACCACTGGCTTGCTTGGTTTGGAATTTGAGGAGATCCGCATCATTGGATTTGCTTTTCAATGTTTTGGCTTTCAGCAGTAACATTTATATTACACTGAACTGAACTAAACTAAACTTCAACTCCGAAAACTGGACTGAAGCAGTTTCAACTTACTAGAACTTCTTCTGCCCCTGGAGGCATCACTAACCAGACTGATCGGGGATGTTCTATGTATTGCCGTTATGAAGCATATGAATCTCAGTATTTACAGTGAGTCACAGTTGCATCAGTCTCCTCTGTAGACACAATGACTCACGCAGCAGCTCAATGACAACAATCAAAACAGTCTCCTCCAGGAACGTGAATTACAAGTGTACTCAAACCAATGTGAGATAAGTGTGACTCTGAATATTAATATACAAACAATGAACTCATGTCAAATCCAACACAAAATTAACTCATGAAATCACCAATGCAAATCAGCCCTGTTTGTCTCTTCCAAATGTGTAAATATCTACACATGCAGTAAAAAATGAAAGAAAATACAAACAAAAAAGCATGATGTATATGGGTGAATCATTCCCCTAACAGGATTAACACTTCCAAATTTAACAGTGGAGTGGCAGTGGCTAGAACAGTGGCAGATGTTGAAAAAAGGTGGCGGGTCAATAAAGACGATAAATGACAAAATTGTCTACTAAGTTCTCTGTCAACGACGGCCTCTGTTTGAGTGAGATGTGTCACTAAGGCTCAAACAAAACCAATAAAACCAGTCAAACTTGACCAAATTTTTTGCTGATTTAGGCTTGTTAATGCACACTACACTGGACACATTGACAGATGGTGTCACACTACGGCAGATAGCAGACTCAGCTGATCTCACAATGTTGTGTTTACAATGCCAAATGCTTAAGCAGAGACCCTGCTAGAATATCACTCCAGCATGCAATGAAACTACAAGAGGCCACAGAAAAGAATGTCCTTGCCAAACTTTCCCACTGACCTCTGTTCATCAAAAAAAAGTGCAAAGTCCTAGCTGACACTAGTCAACATGCTCCCAAAAATGGAGACAAATTTAGATTTTTCAGGGACGACTGTTAAGCATGGCTGCAAGTGTATGCTAGATGCCTCAGTTTCGGTGGAGAATTGTTTATTAGCTGTGAGTTCATAGATCAGAGGCGCAAACATTAGGTCTGATCACACATTAATAAGGCTATAGTGCTGTTTCTTAGTGAAACTCAGATGGTAGACACTTTAATAGAGAGTGGTGTAGCGCGTAACGTATTTTAGCGTGTCACACTATTATAAAGTTCGATATGGGCCGATGACCAGAAGCAAGGAACGACTACTGGAGAGAGGATAACAATGTAGCAGGTAAGTGAATAATCAACACAAGCACTCTTTTGCGAGTTTAACCAAAAAAATATATTTTAAAAGAGCAAAATAATAATAAAAATGTTCACATTAAACAAATGAATTACTTATGCCATTCATGTATTGAATGTGTACTATATATCAATGAAACTCCTATTAACACTTCTGTTTTCCTCCAGGTTGAACAGTGGCAAGATCAAACTCAACACTGATAATACACTCTTTTTTCCCCACAAATAAAATAATAAAGAGGAAAACTCAGTTTGTCAGTTTGTGTGAAGATAAATAAACCAAAACAAATACATTTTAAAGCTCTCAAATTAAATGATAAAATAAATAAAACAATTCAATAAATGTAAGATAATAAACTGAATTAAGAAAAAAAAATACAATTTGAAGTTCTGTTCAGTTTAAACAATCGACTCACTTTGCTTTGTGTCATTGACTCAATTCAAACAGACCTTCATTCAAGTTTAAGTTCAATTCAATGAACAGTTGTTCACTCCAAATCAGTTCAAGCTCGGGAAAAATAAATCCTTTCACGGCAAAAATTCAAAAAAAGGGAAAAATAGAGAAAAGTCTGTCTTTGTTTATCCAAAGAGAAAATATAGGAACTTTCCTACCAGTTCGTTGCTCTCACATCCAAATCAACACTCACAGATCCGCGGGTGGCTCGACATGTGCACGTTAAACTGAACTAAGCGCAAAACTTCATCCAGGTAGGTATCTTCACAGGTCAGCATTCTCACATTTACTCAGGAAAAGAAAGGATGGGGAAAAAATAACCCAGCCTTGCAAAAACAAGGCAACACAGTAATTAATATTCAGTACAAATTCTGATTAACAGATCACATATACTCTGAATAAAGAAATAACTTCTCGCTTTAACTTTTAATCGAACAAACGCTTTTGTATAGCATTTTGCAGTTAATTACTGCACCCTCTACATGCGTTAGCATATGCACATGCTTGAATTAGCACTTAACTCACACTACATTGACATATAGTGTATTAGCTTTAGCTCGCGTCAAGCGGTTAGCATAATGAGACTCACACCTCATTTCTAATAAGCTCATTTTACTTTTAATTGCCAAAACATTAACCAGGTATGTAAAATAAACTCACCACGGTAATAATTCAACAAAGATTTTAACGAAATGTAAATCTGCGGCGGTCCGTGAGATCGCACCAGCTCTCTTCCTTGAGTCTCTGCCTCATTCCAGCTCCACTCTGGCGATGGCTGCTCCGTGTCACTCAAATTCAGTCTTTCGGCTGTATTAGTTGGATTTCTTTGGATAAATCTTATTTAAAAGCTGCTAACTTTACGCTAACTTTCTCAGTTCAATCTGTCTCTCTTCCAATCCAGACTTGCAGTCTCGTTTTCGTGAGCGGGCTTGGCTTTACTCCACCCACTGTTTCGCTCTTAAAGGGGCCATCACTAATTTTGGTCAGCAATTAACTTTCACTCTCTTGCTTTCATTCATGTTTTTTTTCATATCGTCCTGTGTCTATTAGTAGCCTGGGTTACATTCTCCGGCCTTGAAGTTATGCAGGTCCCGCTGCATCTTTTAGGTTGCGAAACCACAGCAGGAGAGTAGCCCAGATACATTTCCAAAGAAGCATCTTTCAGAGAATTAGGCTCTTCTAATGACAAAGTGAAGGCACTACTGAGTCCTTGTAACAGTGATTGAACAACTAGGGAAAGGGTATTTCCCAGCTTGGGGTACTGCAGCCTCCTTGGCTGCTCTGTGTGCCTCTGTGAACGTCTTAAGACATCCTGGGAGTCTTGTTCAGTCTCTGTCATGTTATTCTGAGTACTCAAGTCAGCCGTTTCATCAAAGGGTAAGACATTATCTCTCCTGCTCTCTTTGTCATGAGTCATATACAAGAGCTTGTCTGAATCTCGTCTCTGCAACTCATGCTTCACAGGTGGGTCACTCACAGCTTCCTCAGAGTTATTTTTGGGCATATCTTCTCCATCAACATTAAACAACAGACTTTCTTCCCTAGCATCAGCAGGGTCAGGTAAGTGATTGTCTTTTTCAGGTTCTTTCAGCAGACTTTCCTCTCTAACATCAGGTAGATCACATAAGTCATTGTCCCTTTGAGACACCACTGGGGTAGGACGCCCAGCATGAGTACTGACTGCATTCAGCGCTTCAGGAGAAACATCTGGCCCCACCTCATCTCTTGACTGCTTCAAGGGCTTGGGTTTGGAGAGAATTCTGCTTTCAACTCTCTGCAAGTGCCCAGGTAGTAATCAGAGAGCTCATCTTCATACTTAGAATTCTCAGTTTCATTATCTGACACTCCTTTATCAGCACTAGAACGAGTTTTAGGTCTACAGGGTTTTTCTTGCACAACTGGTTCCTTAATTCTGTCTCCTTGTAAAAATCTGCAAGGCAGCAGCAAGTCACGGTGCAATGTGCGTAGTGGCCCATCTTTACCCTCAGGTCAAACTGTATAGACTGGCAAGTCTTCTACTTTCTTAATTACAACATAAACTTCCTTCTCCCACTTATCCACCAATTTATGTTTTCCTCTCAACCTGACATTTCTTATGAGGACTCTGTCTCCAATGTCAACTGGTGAAATGAACACCCGTTTGTCGAATTTTTTCTTGTTGCGCTCAGCCAGTTTTGAGGTTTTCTCACTTGCTACTCTGTAACTCTCCTCCAGCCGCTCCTTCAATTTCCTCACATACGTTGAATGGGGCTCAATTGACTCGTTAACTGATAGACCAAAGGCAAGATCGATAGGAAGTCCAGGCTGTCTCCCGAACATTAACTTGTATGGCGAGAACCCTGTAGAGTCATTACGTGTACAATTGTACGCATGGACTAACGGCTTCACAAAGTCCCTCCAACAGTTCTTGCTCTTTTCATCCAAGGTGCCTAACATCTGAAGCAGGGTGCTATTAAAGCGCTCAACAGGATTGCCCCGGGGATGATAGGGTGTCGTCCTCACTTTACGAATTCCGGCAATGCTGCACAGTTTCTTAATCAGTTTTGACTCAAAGTCAGGGCCCTGGTCGGTGTGAAGTTTTTCCGGAAACCCATAATGGGTAAGGAAGTTGTCCCACAAATGCCTTGCCACTGTTTGTGCCTTCTGGTTTTTGGTGGGTATTGCAACGGCATATCGGGTGAAGTGATCGGTGATCAGCATGATGTGTTTTACATTACTTCGGTCAGCCTCTAGTGACAGAAAATCCATGCAGACTAGCTGGAGAGGTCTGCCCGTCACAATATTCACCAGGGGGGCCGCTCTCTTAGGGGGGGTCTTACGTCTCACACAGCATTCACAAGTCTTTATTTTTCTCTCCACAGATGTTCCCATCTTTGGCCAATAAAACCGGGACCTAGTGAGGTCCAGTGTTCTCTCTATGCCTAGATGTCCCATGTCATCATGCAGAAATGTCATAGTCATCTCTCTGAGGTTTGTTGGTAGGGCCAACTGGTAAGAAACTTTCCCTTGATCCTGTCTACTTCTGTACAGCAATCCATTTTTAAGTTCCAATCTGCTCCACTCTTTCATCCATAAAGCTACTTCCACAGGTTCCACTCTACCGAACAGTCTTGTCCCAGACTCCAGATGTTCAATGACCACCTTAAGGTCTGGATCGGCTCTTTGATGTTCCCTTATTTCTTCTTCAGATAGACGGGGAAGAGTCTGAAGAGCATGAGCATCTTCCTGTCGGAAACACTGAGGTACAGCATTAATGTGATAAGACAGTGACTCAACTACAGCAGGCTGAAAGCTTAAAGGGTCGGAATTATCCTGGTTCTGGTACACTTTATGTCTCTCGCAGAGAGCTTTTACTGCGGCTGCCAGAATCGTCTGTTGATCTGTTTCTGTTAGATGATAGAGGGTGAACTGCTTTATTCTCTCTCTCCTTTTGGGAAATCATCCACAGGTCTTTTGTGAGGACGTCTCAAGAGCCCATCAGCATCTCTATTCTGTTTGCCAGCACGATACTGGATTTTGAAGCTAAATGTTCACAAGCTGGACAGCCATCTATAGCTAGTCGTATCAAGCTTCATAGATGTCAGTATATAGGTTAGTGGGTTACTATATGTCACCACAGTGAACTCTGTCCCATAAAGGTAATCACTGAATTTGGAAGTAACCACCCACTTAAGTGCGAGGAACTCCAACTTGTGTGCAGGATATTTAGCCTCACTTTTGGTCACTCCTCTGCTGGCAAATGCAATGACTCTCATTTGTCTCTCTTGCTCTTGGTAGAGGGCAGCTCCGAGCCCAGTAGTGCTGGCATTCGTGTTCAACACATAGGGAAGCCTGGGGTCGGCAAACCCAAGAACTGGCGCTGAGGTGAGTTTCTCTATTATAGTATCAAAAGCTTTCTGGCATTCTTGATTCCATCTGTCGCCAAACTGTTCTTTGGGGTCTCTGTACTGTATGGTTTTCTTTGGGCCCCGCTTCTGGTTCTTTTGCAGTGGGGGTACCCAACAGTAAGGTCGTTAAGGGGTCTAGAGATCTTGGAGAAGTCCTGGACGAATCTTCTGTAATAGCCTGCGAACCCAAGGAAGGATTTAAGCTCTTTGAGTGCTTTGAGCCTCGGCCAGGTCTTGAGGGCTTCAATTTTAGCAGGATCAGTCTCTACTCCATTCTGGGACACTATATGGCCTAGGTATCGGACTGATGTTTGAAAGAATTTGCATTTGTTGGGGGATAGTTTCAGTCCATACTCCCACAGACGCTTAAAGACTTGTAAAAGTCGAGCTTCATGCTCCTCCAGTGACTTAGAAAAGACGACGAGATCGTCAATAAAGACCAGTACCTCCTTGCGATTAAGGTCCCCCATGCACCGCTCCATGAGCCTTTGGAAAGTGCTTGGCGCATTTGTGACACCTTGTGGCATTCGGTTGAATTCCCAAAACCCTAAAGGGCACACGAATGCAGTTTTCTGTTTGTCAGCTTCTTCCATCTCGATCTGATAAAAACCTGATTTCAGGTCAAGAACTGAAAACCATTTGGAGCCTGTTAGGACTGAAAAAGCTTCCTCTAAATTTGGTAGTGCATACGCATCCTTTATGGTTTAGGAATTCAACTTTCTAAAGTCAATGCATAAGCGCACCTTGTTGTTCTTTTTCCTAACGACGACTATGGGAGAGGCAAAGGGGGACTCTGATTCATAAAGATAATGATAGTTTAAGATGGTTTATGAACACCCTCTACATGCTTGAATTAGCACTTAACTCACACTACATTGACATATAGTGTATTAGCTTTAGCTCGCGTCACGCGGTTAGCATAATGAGACTCGCGCCTCATTTCCAATAAGCTCATATTACTTTTAATTGCCAAAACATTAATCAGGTATGTAAAATAAACTCAACAATATCAAGTATACTATCAAAAGTGTCGCCGTTTGTAAGAAGCGAAAAACTAGAGGAGATTCAGCTGAGGTACGGCAAATTTATGAGCCCTATTAAGATGATTCCACTCATTTGTAAGAGTGTTGAGCTCAAACGCGTAACGTCTTTCAGACGCCAATCAATTATGATTTTGAATTCACAGAACGAACCACTGAACCTGTCCTGAAAAGTCTGAAAAGACTACAAGATCTTTATTAGCTCAAAGACAATGAAATGTTTTGTGTGTGGGGAGTCTGGTCATGGTTGGCAGTTGTGTCCTAATAGAAATGGTGTTAACATTAATATTACGGATGCTGCTAATGAGGAGAACAGTTTGACAAATAACGTTGGTGTTTTACACACGGCTGATGTACCATCGGAGATGTCGGTCGCTGAAAGTGCTATAACGTTGTTTCATGTGTGGATTCAGAAATTGTAACAGAGGCTTCTGTTGAAGTAACTAAGGTGACTGTAGCAACTGAATGTTGTGAGAACACGGGTCTTCAGTCAGTGTCGGGTTTAAGTGAGGATAAAGCTTACTAAAACAAATACTGAGGAGAACATTATTAGCCAGAGTGCAGAAGGTGAAAGCTCTCAGGAATTTAGTTTTATATTTACAAACTGAAGAGTCTGACAATGATGATGATATTGAGGGCATCTTGAATGAGAATAATGATTTAAGTGTACAAACACACCTCACTACTGGTAGCAGGCGCAAACTTTATTCACTTAAACAAATTAATGACTTTCTGGATTGTACTAAAGGACTCCGTAAGCCTAAGATTGAAAAATGCATAATCTAGTGAAGTCAGAAAAGCTTCATATGGCATTAAGCAGTGTTCCACAAGGCAGGATTATTATATTGGCTGGACATTTTAATTGCACTCTTAATCATAATTTAGATCGGAATCATGAAGAACCACACATCTTGTCCGCAGATGTTTTAAAAAGAAAGGTGATAATGTACTATGATTTAATAGATGTTTGGAGAGAGGCTTTTCCCACTGTGAAACAATATACATGGATAGAAAGCAAACTCTAATATGGTTTCTGCAGCAAGACTTGACAGAATTTGTGTACAGGGAAGTGTTAGTGATAATGTTTTTTAATAGTAGTATTACTCCCACCCTTTTGTTAGACTACCATTATATATCTGTCAATATCACTACGGCACAGAGCACTTTTAAATGCCCTTATTGGTTGTTCAATAATAAACTTTTACAAGATCACAACTTTGTGCTATCTTTTACACTCTTTTGGGAGATATTGAGAGAGAGAAAATCTCAGGACAAGTCTCTGAGCCAATAGTGGGACATAAGTAAAGTCCAAGTTAAACTTTTCTATCAGAAATATTCTTCATATACCAAAAGTATTTTTGAAAATAAAATGTAGCAACTGGAGCAAGATATTTTGCAGTTGAACATTAAAAGAAATGACAGGAATGTTCCTGAAATGCTGGAAACAAGACAAATTATTCTCCAGGATCATTTGGAAGAGAAAGCTAAAGAGATTTGCTTCGTGCAATGTTTATCATTTAACTCTATGGATTCTCCAACATCTTTTTTTTTTAAATTTGGAGAAAAAAGATTCAGAGAGAAAGACTTTAAAGGTGCTGTATGTACGTTTTTGACTCTTCTAAAGCATAAAAATACCATAATATATTTGCAGATATTTAATAAACACGCTAAGTGAACATACCTGTTTATCTGAAAAACAATGCTCAGTTATACTGCTTTGAAAATGTGCGATACATGCCAGAACGGCTGTCTTTGTTTTGGTCCCATTAACCAGCCTAATGCCACTTTAGCCAATTATATTTTAGCACCCTGGGTTGCCTTGGTGAAAAACTGCGTATTTAATTAATTCAGTCAGGAAGGCTCTCAAAGCATGTGCCTGCAACCAAAATGCGACATCCAGTGGACAGTAACACCCCCAAAATCAGACGCAGATTCAAAGTTCCACATGACGTGGTTATTAATTAGCAAAAAATATAAACATTACAAATGTAAACATTAGGTGAGCAGGTTATATTGAAGCCCCGTGTCCTAACAACATGCTACGTGATGAGATTTGCAGTGATAAGCAATTTGGCTGTTTGCACCAGATGAAACTCAATAGAAATGTAAATACAGCCATTCAGAAGCACAGAATACTACACTGCACTTCAGCGAAATGGTAAGGTTTACAATCTATTTAATACATATTAAACCTCTTTAACATTATTTTATGTACATGCTGAATGACTGATATTTGTTGGCTTGGCAGAGTTAGTTCTGAAGTTCAATTTCAAATGGTTTATTTTATTTTCCAAGGTGAACTATCTGCTGCTGCTTTAAGTAGTATGGCAATAAATGTCATGTAAAATGGCATTCAAATTCACATTATTAGCATTTAACACTGAATAAAGCACATGAGGTGTACCTGAGGTGATCATATTTTATCCTGTTGTTCACCTGTGAGAAATAGAAGCCGTTTCTAAAATAGAAATTCCAGGTGTTGGTTAGGACAAAAACTCCTTTTAGTATGAAGAATGTTTCTATGCTTTTAGTTAGAAAACGGTTCTAATCAGCCTTTAGGCTCGATAGTCAGGCACACTTGCGTCAATCTGGCAACCTGCGCTTGCGTGGACTTGTCAGAGGAGGAGCCAAGTGAAAATGTGTTTGGATCCAGGAGTGCAATACCTAGTTCAAACACTGGGTGTCAAACATACTGCACCTTTAAGTCGCCTGTAACTTCCAGAAGGGGGTGAAACAACTGATGAACATAAAATAATTGTTCATGCATTGCATTTCTGTGACAACCCCAAGATTTCAGATTGGATTATGTGGCAGATCCTGATTGGCAGATCACCAATTGGTTAAATGCATATAAATAAGAGTTGTTGTGCTAGCTTTTAGAGGACGGTTATTTGGACATCCTCATGTCAAGACCTGCTATCTCTTTGACTTGTTAACCTTATGGTTTTGTTTTGCATTATTTATATCATGTAGTTAAAGCTTTGTTGTGATTATAATGAATAATTTGCATTCAGATTATTTTGTTGTTTGAACTCTCTTGTTGCGATTAAAATGAGTGGGTAGTCTCTACAGATCAGACCATGTGATGGAAAAAAGACAGAAATACTTTTTCAAGACTTACCTCAGTTGATGGAGAGTGCAAACTCGAGCTTGATAAGCCATTGCAAGAGATTGAATTGACTGCTGCAGTCAAAGGCTTATCTTCAGGCAAAGCACCTGGTCTAGATGGCCTGACGACAGAATTCTACAAACAGTTTTGGGCAGTTATTGGAGAAGACTTATTTTCTGTTTTTCAATAACGCTTTGACAATGGCACTTTACCACTCACCATCACCTTGCTACCTTGAAATAAGAAACTGGCGACCAGTGTCTCTGCTTGGTGTAGATTTTAAAATACTCTCCAAAGCACTAACCAATAAATTAAAACTCTACATATCAACAATAATTCACACGGATCAGTCATACTGTATTCCAGAACGTACAATATTCAACAATTTATTTCTGATTTGTGATTTGATTTCATTTGCCAGAAACAACAATTTAAATGTCTGACTTTTATCGGTGGATCAGGAAAAAGCTTTTGATTGCGTGGATCATGAGTTTCTTTTAAAAAGTTTTGAAGCTTTTGGATTTGGTTCTTCATTGATTTCTTATGTTAAATTATTGTATACTGATGTTTACAGTATTTTAAAAATTAGTGGCTTACTCATAAGACCTTTCTCAGTTGGCAGAGGAATACGGCAAGGATGCAGTATGTCAGGCATTTTATATGCTATTGCCATTGAACCATTACTAAATTATTAGAGGTGTCAACTTTGTGGAATTTCAGTAATGGGGTACTCTGCTTCAGAGTCAGTAGCTGTTAAACTTAGTGCATGCTGATGAGGTCACTGTGGTAATAAGGTCAAATAAAGATGTGTGCAAACTGGAAGCAGGCCTTGAGATCTACCAAAAAGCTTCTTTAGCTTGAATTAATTAGCACTGCCCCTGGAGTTTAGAGGGGGTTAAAGTGTTCGGTGTCTTCTTTGGGACAGAGCAATACATTGGGAAATATTGGGAAGGCCTTTATGAAAAGGTGGCTGGATGCTTATGGAGATGGAGATGGATGCTTCCTCAACTATTTTATAGAGGGAGGGTTCTTGTTGCAAACAATTTAGCAGCATCAATGCTTTGGCATGATACTGATCCCCCAAAAGAGTTGCTACAAAAACTACAGAAGGTTTTTATTGACTTCCTATGGGATGGTTTTCATTGGCTTCCTGCTGGGATTTTATATTTGCCAGTGGATGAAGGAGGACAAGGGCTGATTGAACTGTCAACTAAAGTCAGAGTCATGAGGCTAAAATCGGCCCTGAGACTTATTTTTGGGTTAGAAGTATTAAGATCCCTCTGTGGGGTAAAGCTTGATAAACAGTTGTTTTTGATGTTGTCATTTAATAATATTGTTACCCTAGATGCTAATTTTTATGTATCTGTTTTAAAATCTCAGGATGTACTCAGATAAGAGGCCTGAAAATTATCATTATGGATTGAATGAACCTTTGTTTTATAGTCAATTTTTAGGAACAGTGTGTTTATCTAATAAATACTGTAGTATAGCTAAGTTATGTATAAAGAAAGAAGTCACTAAAGTGGAGCACTTGATTAAATACAAAAGAATGGAGATCAGCTGAAGATATTGCCGGACACGTTGAGGTAAAGTCTGTGAGAGTGACAGAGCAGTTTGTTGTAGGCTTGTAGTTTTCCCTCCTAATTTATTTACAGTTTTGTATTTGTTCTTTAAAGAGTGGTTTTATGCAGCTACCTTTTCCTAATTTAAGTGTATCACCTGAAGTATGCCCCAAGGACAGTCAGGGTGGAAAATTGTTAAATTTAGAGCGATTAAAGAGGCTAAATATCCAAACAATTGGAAAAAAAGACATCTATCACGTTTGTGTAAAAACTACTTATTTTAAAGATCTTAATGATAGATGTGACTCAAAATGGAGGGAAAAACTGTCTTTTGCAGAGTACATTCGTCCTTCTTGGAGGCTTTTTAAAAAAAATAAAAGTCCCCTTCCAAAACGTTTGTCATATGCATCTAGAGACCTTTACAACAAAACGTTATCAAAAGAATATAAATTCATCAAGTGGTCTAGAAGATATAGTTCAACAAGTTAATGGTTTGACGACTTCAAATGCTTTTGATAACATTTTGTCATTATTGTCTTTAAATGACACATGCCAACATTTTTGAAAATCAATTAAGCTGTTTAAGAAAAGATTGAAAAGGAAATTTTGAAACACTAAATGGCTGCCGAGCTACAAACTGTGTCGTCCACCAGAGGGAGACATAACAAAGACAAGACAACTAATTCCTTTACATTACAAATTTAGCAAACTATGCCTATAATTATGCCTAAAAAGACTTTTCATCAAGTTCATAAAGTTTAATAAAGCCTAAAACAATATATGTTTAATCAGTTTCCAAAGCAATTGGTGATTTCCAAATTACTTTCATGTTTAATGAATTATCTTTTGCCAAGTTTACCAAGTTGTCAGACACATAATTGTGCATAATTTGCAATCTAGTTATGACAAAATGACAACTCAGTGCGGGTAGCCTAGTGGTTAAGCGCACCCACAAATGACGCAGCTGCATTTATGGCGACATTCTAGTCTTGCAATCCTTTGCTACTTCTCTCTCTACCCAATCTTTTCTGTCAAAGCATTAAAAAGGCCAAATAAAGAAACAATATTATTGGTCAATTATTATGTAATAACAGCACATCAATATTAGTCAAAAATGTATCACAAGCTGTAACATCATTCTAAATTCAGCTAAAGTTAATCTTTAGGTCTGAGGGGTTTGCAATGACATGATGGCGAGTAATTAATAACAATTTCATTTTTGGATGAACTAACTATTAAACTCTTTTGTCAAACCCTACTTCACATGACTTGTAACTAAGTGCCTAGCATCACGAGTGCAACACTCCACCAGCTAACCATTCTAAAAAGTTTACAAATTGTAAGTGTCAACATATTTGAGGTGATAACAGTATTATGCAAAAAAACATGTGGAAAAGTCTTTATTAAAGGGCAGCTATTATGCAAAAATCACTTTTATAAGGGGTTTAAACACACTTGTGAGGCAACAGTGAATAGAGCCAGCCTCTAATGGTAAAAAATGATAAATTGATAAAAACAGTCTGTAGAAACACTTCAGTTGACATTCTCAATTTGTACATGTCATTGAAGGAGGAAAGCCGCACCCATTAGTGACAATCTCACCCTCATTAGCATAGACAGCCCTGAGTGAGAAGCAGCCGTCTGCCATTAGAGTTTTTTCACCTGCTGAAAATAATGTCAACGACTAACAGGATTATAAATGTGGAGTTTTAGGATGCACAAATGAACACCACAATCTCCATAGACTGACGGATTCTGAGAGACTTCTTTTGATATTTTCAGTTTCTCACAGATAATGTTACACCTGTTTTTGGATGTGACGCACAGGTGTTTGTAGTGCCGCTCTCTTTTGAAAAGAGCACAATCTCATTTGAATGTAAAGTGAGTCACCAAAACGACACAATTTGGGTCAAAGCCTAAAAGGGTCAGTTTCAAAGAGTTATAAAACATTATTTGTGGGGTATTTTGAGCTGACATTTCCCATACACACTCTACAGAGGGACTATAGAGACTTACTTTACATCTTAAAAATAATTTTTTTACATTGTAAAAAAAGAGCCATAATAGGTTCCCTTTATATGACATATAAGGATAATTTAATAAAAGTTGTTGGCTTCTTATTATGCAAAGAGTTCGTTTCAGCACAAAACTGAAATGAAATGTATGTGTCAGCTTTGGCAAACACAGAATAGATGGGGGAAACTTTAGTTTATTCAAAAAGGAATAAAAACTCAAAAAGACATGACAAAAAGTGCTAGAAAAATAAACTGGAACTTATGGCCAAAATGTTAATATATATATATATATATATAAAACTTTGAATAAAATACCAGAAATACAAGCAAATAAAAGAGAACCACTTAACCACTTAACCACAAAGGACAAAAATCAAAAGGTTAACTGTAAGAACTAAAAGACTGAAACTAAACTTAGAAGGAAAAACAAACTATATCAGATGCAAAATACTGATAACAAGTTTTAAAAAGACATTAGCTAGGCAGCTAATACACACAAAACAAACCAGTTAAGAAAAAAGTGAAATGAGCCCAATGTAAAGTGAGCATCACACAAGATTAGTAAACATATTTAGACAAACAACAGTCCTTGTGTGGTTATTGAAAACAAAAACAATGAAAACGGACGGTTTTTGAAAACGGACAATGAAATAAATACAAAACCATGTGCTTACAGATACACAACCAGTAAAGAGACTTTAAACATACAACTGACAAGGTGTAACACAGCGATGCTGGACAATGGAGTTGAGGATCCACATGCAGAACTTTATTCAACAGAGAATGGTCAGGTAGGCAATGGTCAACACAGGAGCAAAGCAGGAGCATGCAGGTTATCCAAAAGAGTAGTCGGGGTCACAGGCGAAGTTGCGAAGTGCAAGATGGCGAAGTGCAAGATGGCATTTGTAGTTCATTAAAGTGGCAGATTTGTAGTTCTTCAGCGATCTGCACAGGCTGGATCGCTGGTGACTGTGACACAAGGCTGTCAGGGCAAGGCCCTGAATATAGGTACGTTTTTGGAGGATGCAGGTAGAGACACCATTCTCCAGTGAGTCTGGGAAGCAATTAATTTGTAGAATTTACTTGGAAAAAATTCAAAGTAAAAACTACAGTATTTTTTATTTCAGCATAGTTTACAGTATCACACTGTGATTTATAGTGCAGTAAATCATATAACAACCTAGGACAAATTCCAGCTTTTGAGACAAGCATGTCAATATTTAATGACTAGAATGTTTTTTTTTTCCCTTGGAACATGGAGGAAACAAAAATATTTATGAATTAATCTGTTTCAACAGATGCCATTTTCATTCTCATAATTACAACTGAACTACATGTACATGATTGTACTATTTATTCCATGTGGATATTATACCACCCTGATTTTCCACAAGGTCAGTCTATTAAAATAAAGCTTTACGCCTTTATTACAATTGGAGACTTAAGAGGCTTTGAGAAAAGTTGCAAATGAAGACACATTAGCATATCTTTGTAATATTGCTAATCAATGGTATGGATCTACCCTCCTTTCCTCCACCCACTCACTCACATCTGCCTTTGGCAAATCAAGTATGACCTGTGACTCACTGTAACTGGATTAGCCAATAAAACCCCTTGTAGCAACAGAAATAATTATATTTGTCAAAATAATAAGGAAAAATGTTACAGTTGCTCACTAGGTCAAGGACATTGAGTCTAGCTGTAACAATTCCTACAGAACAGCAGCAGAATTTAGACTGAATACTAAGAGCAATAAAAAAAAAATAATAATAAAATAAAATAAAATAAAATAAAAAAGGTGGCATGGCGGCTCAGTGGTTAGCACTGTTGCCTCACAGCAAGAAGGTTACTGGTTCGAGTCCCGGCTGAGTCAGTTAGCATTTCTGTGTGGAGTTTTCATGTTCTCCCCGTGTTCGTGTGGGTTTCTTCCAGGTGCTCTGATTTCCCCCACAGTCCAAAGACATGCGCTATAGGTGAATTGAATAAACTAAATTGGCCTTAGTGTATGAGTGTGTGTGTGCGTGCGTGCGTGTGTGTGTGTGTGTGTGCGTGTGTGTGTGAATGAGTGTGTATGGGTGTTTCCCAGTACTGGGTTGCGGCTGGAAGGGCATCCGCTGCGTAAAACATATGCCAGAATAGTTGGCGGATTATTCCGCTGTGGCGACCTCTGAAATAGAGACTAAGCAGAAGAAAAATTAATGAATGAATGAAAATAAAATAAAATAAAATAAAACAAAACAATCCATCCTTAACATTACTTATTACTGTATTTACGGGATTAAACCATGAACAGAGGAAATGAACTACAAGGAGTGTGATGTCGAGTTTTTCTGTATGTGAGGAAAATTCCTTGTGTCATTCCTTGCTAATTATTTGAACTTTTGGTGAGCTACATGGTAAAACCTTCTTAATTCTTCCTTAATTACAAAATTATTCTCAAGCACAACCTAGCCTCAAGGACGTTTGGTTTCAAATCACAACTTTATCTGTTTTTGCAGGACTGGAAGAGGTTTTGTTTTAATCTTGCTCCAGCCTCACTGTTGTCTGTTGCATCATCACGTGTCTGTGCTGTTCTTTTCATTATCAACACATCATTTCCACTGCTTTTCTTCAGGACACCTTGTGTTTCAAACAGAACATGATTCCTAGGTTATCAAAGGCAGATCCAGCAGACAAATACCAAAGTGAATACATTTTTAGGTGATGTAATAGCAGCAGATCAACTGCTGTCCCGACCTAGAAGCACTGTTTATTAACTGTAAGCCTTTCT
>CAIGQV010019086.1:13375-27855 GCA_903798115.1 Danio jaintianensis
TATATATATATATATGTATATATGTGTATATATGTGTATATATGTATATATGTGTATATATATATATATATATGTATATATGTATATATGTATATGTATATATGTATATGTATATATGTATATGTATATATATATATATGTATATATGTATATGTGTATATGTATATATATGTATATGTATATACATATATATATATATATATATATATGTATGTGTAATGTATGTATGTATATGTATGTATGTGTGTATATATATATATACTCAGTAACCTACATTTGAAAGAAATCTATTTGCTTGAGCCCAGCTAAAAACAACAGTAAACAACAACAATAGAAACCATCAAAGGAACCCATATGAACACAGCCAAAATGATTAATTTGAGCATGCACATTTGTCATTCCAATGGTTTTAAAAAATATGTACATGCCTCCTTTTCCGTTTTTCAGCCAGTTTTATCACTTTATGAAGAAAAACCTTTGGAATTCTGTAAAATCTGTTCAGCATTTTTATACAAAACAATTATAAACAACATAAAACATAAACATTTTGATGTTCTAATAGTGATTCCTAGAAGAATCACTTCCTACCCTCCATCTGAATTTCGCGTGTCATCAATGTCATCTGAAAACAACATATAATTTCTCCTTTCTTTCTTTTTCTTTCTTTCTTTCTTTCTTTCAAAATGTATTTTTTTTTTCTTCCTTCCTTCCTAGCTGCCTACTTTACTTTAGTCATTTAGCAGACGCTTTTGTCCAAAGCAACTTACAAATGAGGCATTCAGCGATTCAACATGAGCTAGTTATACAAAGGAACTGTTACTTTTATTTTATTTTTTGTTTAATATTTAATTTAATTTCCTCTGGTGCTTAGTAATGGTTTTATCTGATGTCTCAAATTGATTTGGTCTCTGCTGTCACAGATTGTGGACCCCGTCTCAGTGTCTCAGGAGAGGAAGTGCACCAGCAGGCGTCTCACTGCAATGACAGGAAGACCGCCTCAAAGAGAGTCCAAGAGTTGAGCTCTGAACTTTTCTTTGCTGTCTTTGTGAAGGTAGGCATCATATCATCATATCAGGTTTTATTTATCATTTGCACACATTTATGCATTTTACCTGTGATGATCTCCCAAGGGAAAAAAATCATGCTGTTGACCAAACTGAATCATGTATTTATGACTGTGCATTATTTAATTTTATTATTTTATATTTATTTTTTTATTTTATTTTATAATTTATTTTATTTTATTATTTATTTTGTCTTATTATTTATTTATGATTTATTTTTTGGTTATTTACTTTTATTATATTATTATTATTTATTTTATTTTATTATTTATTTTATCATAGTTTTTATTTTTATTTATGTATTTTATTATTTTTTAAATTTATTTATTTTTATTTAATTAAATGTATTTAATTTATATTTATTATTTTACTTTATTTCTTTTCTTTTTTTATGTCTTTTTTTTCATTGTATTTATTTATTTTATATATATATTTTTTTTATTAATTTTATTGAATCATTTTATTTATTATATTTTATTTTTGTAGGAGTGTGGTCCTCTGGATTCAGAAGCCATGGTCATGGGAGTTCTGGACCAGTCCTTCGATGTGCTGGTGCTTCGCTATGGAGTGCAGAAACGAATTTACTGTAATGTATGTATGAGTTTCAGAACTTCTCTGTTTTTATATTCCTTTATTTAATATGGAAGTAGTAAAATTTGCCTCTGAGCTTATGTACAGAATTACATTAGAGAATAATTTTAAACAACAATATAAAGTAATTTACTTAACTAAAAGAACAATTGATATTTAATAACTAACATACAATTCATTAAAAATAAATAAATAATAGACTTGGTAAATGACCTAAAAAACTAACATTTTTATTATAACTTTGGTCATTTTTTGTGGAAGTTAAAACCATACTGTAGCTTAGCTTTTCAGTAATTGAGGAACGTAAAAAAAACCGTATAAAGTTATATCTGTTAATGTTAGTTAATGCATTTACTAACATGAACAAGCAATGGAGAATACATTTATTACCGTAATTATTCATGTTTGTTAACGTTAATTAATGGAAATAAAGTCATTTATTGTTAGTTCATGTTAACTCACAGTGCAATAACTAATGTTAGCAAGCATGACTTTTTAATAATGCATTAGTAAATGTTGAACTGATTACCAAATGCATTACAAGTATTGTTCATTAATAGTTCATATAATAAATGACATTAAATAATGAAAATTTATTGCGAAGTGTGACCAAAAAACTCATTGTTCAAGCAAAACAGGCGACAGATTTACTAAAGACATGGTTTAAATTGGTTGTTTTTGTGGTTGAACGTATTAAATATGTAATTTCTAGAAGTTTCTTTGTGAATTTCCTTTTACATTAGTAAAACATCAAATGGCATTATCCAAAAAATAATGATGACTGGCTCTCATTTTGTCCAAGGCAAGCACTAATTTGGAATTTTGATGCTTCTCATGGGACATACTGCCACATTATATATTATAAGAAGTCAAAATAATTAGCCCTCCTGTGAATTTTTTTTCTTTATCAAATATTTACCTAATGATGTTTAACACAGGAAGGAATTTTTCACAGTATTTCCTATAATATTTTTTTTTCTGTAGAAAGTCTTATTTGTTTTATTTTAGCTAGAATAAAAGCGGTTTTTAGTTAAAAAAAAATTTCATTTTAATATCAATATTCTGGTCAATATTCGGGGTCAATATTATAAGCCCCCTTAAGCTATATTTATTTTCAATTTTCTACAGAACAAACCATCGTTATCCAATGACTTGTCTAATTAACCTAGTTAAGCCTTTAAATGTCACTTTAAGCTGAATACTAGTATCTTGAAAAATATCTAGTAAAATATGGTGTACTGTCATCATGGCAAAGATAAAATAAATCAGTTATTAAAACTATTATGTTTAAAAATGTGTTGAAAAAAAATCTGCCCTCCATTAAACAGAAATTGGGGAGGCTAATAATTCATAAGGGCTAATAATTCTGACTTCAACTGTAACTTGAGGCTAAACGTATTTCAATACAATATGAAGTATTGAAGTTGAGCTGAAGTAATACATAACACAATGATTAATAAATACAGTTCTGTTTCTGTTCTGCAGTCATTAGAAGGTCTAAAGGAGGTCCAGTTTCGTAAAGTGGGAAAGAAACCAGAGATGACGCTTGTTTGGGAAACGGATGACCCATCTAAGGACTCCATAAAACAGGTGCGTTACTCTATTTCATCTGTTTGCTGAAATTCATGTTTTACATTGACATTTAGCAGACGCTTTTGTCCAAAGCGACTTACAAATCAGGAGGTATTCAGCGATTTAACAAGAAGAGGCAATACACAAGAAGGGATAGTTATACAAAGGAACTTGTTTGTGCTCAGAGAATTTAGTGCTAGAGTTGTTGTTTTTTCTTTATGTTTCAGTTGAGATAACGTCAAACATCGAATAAAAAAAATGCACATTTCAAATGCACTTCATGGGACCTTTAAAGGGTAACTGTGACAGAATAAAGAACCAGCAGTTTGTGTCACCACTTTTGGTCTGTTTCCACTGAGTGGTACAGTACGGTACGGTACTGTTCGGTACGCTTTTATGAGACATATCATCGTAATAATATGTGCATATAAAAACAAGCCATGGTCGACCCGAGCGCAAACAAACCATGTTGTTGTCTTGATGAACAGCCACAAAGCCAAGAAGAAGAGCAGAATCTGCCGTGTCCTGTTGTTGTTTACAAGGCTGTCTAAAGCGCGGGTGGTTTCGCTTTCTCGCGTGCGTCTATATTTGAATTAACGAACTTGAGCTGATGATAATAACGTGCGTGTGATTATTGAAGTGCTTCTGACATCCTTTCTGAAACGGAAACGAAAAAACGAAGGAGAATCCCGAAAAAAAAAAAGAAAGAAAAGGAGCAAATGATTCTTTCAGCAATCTAAAACATGAACAAACTGCCATGTTTAATTATTATCATTGCCTTTTGGACTATTATGAACTCGGAATGACAAGATGTAACGTTACATGTGCTGGTGAAGAATAAAGATGAGAGGTTTGTACTGACTGTATATGTTTCGTATCGTTTATGAACCCAAATAAGGCCTAAATGCAAATTTTGGGCATTTTTTTTTGTAATTGGTAACATTTCAGAGACTGTAAGGGTCTGTATGTGTTCATATGTTTTATTAATTTATTTATTTTATATAATCGCAGACGTTACAGTAGGTTATTTCGCATTATCATTGATCTGCAGCTATAATCAAATCCTGTTCATAGAAAGGTTAGTTATTAACATTTATACACAAGTATTTATGTATATAAAGCATTTGTTTAGTAAGAAGTGTTTCTTGATATGTAAACTTTAAGCGAGAATGACGTCAACTGCAACTTTGTCGTACCCACCATTGGCAATGGAGACACAAGCCTGATAAAGGTGACCCGTACCGAACCGTACCATACTGTACCACTCAGTGGAAACAAGGCATTTAGAAAGACCTGCATATCAGAATCTCTAAGAATTGGTGTAATTTCTGCAGTACATAGTGTTGTCCTCTTCTGCAGGAGATCTCCATCTTCACCCTGTTGAACGTTCAGCTAAAGGCAGACGGAGCTCCTATGAAATACAGCGCGACGCTCAAGAGACCCTCAGCACTCATGTAACTCCCACCAACACCACTTTGTCAGTAGTTCACGCATCTTTTGCACGAACGTACCATGAACTCCATTTTAATCCATCTTATTTGACTTTTAAGATTTTGTTCTCAAGAATTTTGGAGATGGAAAGAAGTGTTTTTATTTGAACCTTTTTGCTTTAGCCTCAGGAATTGTGACGTTTTTATTTTGTTTTGTTCAGGGATTGTTTTATACATTTTCAACGTCTCTTTTGAATCTGAAATTCTCCCATATTAACATATGCTACTCTTATTTTATGCCTTGGGTTTTATTTCACACTTTCGCAATTGTGTTCTTTGTAGCTTACAGACATTTTTTTGTTGTTGTTCTGCCTTAAAACCTGCGGCCTTTGCATTAGAAATGATTGCTTCAGAAATGACATTTTGTTAACTTCAGAAGTTATGTTAATGATTATTTTGTTTTCCCAATGGGAAGCATTGAGCCCTTAACAAAGATACCATTTTATTAAGTGGTTTTTGAACAGTACATTATTATCTATGGCCGAGTCGTTGGTTTTGTCGCAAATAGTGGATCTTTTCTTCTTAAATAGGACATTTGGGTGAGTTTTTTGTTTCTAGATGCTTTTAAATGTTCCATTTTGTTTTAAAAATGCTTTTTACATTGTAAAAAGTGATTAGTTACTATACTTAAAATGAGTAAACCTGTTGCCTTTAAAGTGACAAATTGGCTTTACTTAAGAAAAAAGTGGGTAAGACATCATTTTGATGGTCCCTCTTGCACATTTTGTTGACTAAAAGTTGCATTGCAACTACATGCCAATTACTTCTCATTTGAGTATTAGTAGACTGCTGATACTTCTCCTTCAACAGACATTTAACTGACTATCAGTAACTTTGCAAGTACATGTCAACTTACACTAACCCAAACCCCAACCTAACAGTCTACTTATAATCTAATGAGAATTAGTTGGCATGTAGATGCAATGTAACTTAAATTCAACAAAATACGTTAAAGGGACCATCAAAATAAAGTGATACCAAAAATTGAGTTATCCCATTGAACTGTTAAGTTGAATGAACTTGTTGTATATTTATGCACTGTTCATTTACTTGATCATTTTAAGGCAATTGGTTTACTCATTTAATACAAAAATAAAGTCAACTAATCGCTTTTTACAAGTATCTTTGCTTTTTCTGGCAGTTTTACTTCACGGTCACTCCAATGTAGGGTTGTCACGATACTGGAATTCGATACCAATCTGTACTGACATTTTAAAAACGTCCATTTCACGCTAGCATTTGAGCGCTGTTGAGCACGTTCTTAAACAGCGCTGATTTGCAATTGTGTTCATTGAAATTTTAAACATGCTAACATTTGAGCACATTCGTAAACAGCGCTGATTGGCCATTGTGTTCACATGCTCAACAGAAATGACTGTGATTGGCCGTGAAGGACATCAGTTCACCGAACTCACCGCTGTTTACTGAGTGTAACCACAGATACAGGGACACAGGAGCGTTTTAACGTCGCGATTCATCAGCAGATCGCTTAAATGTCAGCTTATAGACAAACCAGCTCCAGTGTCCCTGTATCTGTAGTTACACTCAGTAAACAGCGGTGAGTTCGGTGAACTGATGTCCTTCACGGCCAATCACAGTCATTTCTGTTGAGCATGTGAACACAATGGCCAATCAGCGCTGTTTACGAATGTGCTCAAATGTTAGCATGTTTAAAATTTCAGTACCGATTGGTATCGAATTCCAGTATCGTGACAACACTACTCCAATGTAAATAAATACATACGCTTGGAACACTCAGATTAAAACTATTCAAACTACTTATTTAAAATGAGTTGAACCAACACAATTCTTAAGTTTTTGGGGGGACAAACTTGATTGTTTTATGTTCAATCCACTTAAATTTGTAAAGTTAGCTGAGTCGATTTGTGTTGGGATGACATGAAGGAATCCTGTGGACACAGAATTTGTTTTACAGTGAAGCTTTTATACATACCGACCTTTGATTTGATCGATTGTGTTTTAAAATGTAAATCATTTTATGCTTTTATTTTTGACCCACTTCCATCTGTGTTTCAGTGATCTGCTAGGATATCTATAACAATTTACTTATAAATTATTGATCTACTGTAACAATCTGTGTCTTCTCTACTGTATTGTGCCATACTTGGGACCAGTATTAAAAAATTAGACAAAAAAACACTAGAAAAAGGCATTTCAGTTGAACAATTTGTATAGTTAGCAAGAAAGCAGCTGTGTGATGCACTAAAATATCTGTTTAGTTTAATTTATAAGAGCAGAGGTGTAAATTTAAAGCGATTAGTTCATCCAAAAATACTCCATTTACTCACCCTCAATAAGTTACAAACATTTATGAGATTCTTTTTACTGTTAAACACTAAAGAAGATATTTTGAAGGAAGCTGAAAACCTGTAACCATTGACTTTCATACAAATACTATGGAAGTCAATGGATACAGGTTTCCAGCTTTCTTCAAAATATCTTCTATTGTGTTGAACAGAAAAAAGAAACTCAAATGGGTTTAAAACAAGTGAGTAAATGATGACAGAATTCAAATGTTTTGGGTGAACTGTCCCTTTAAGAGAGTTGTGTTGGCCAGTTAGGTTAGAACCAACCAATATCAGTGTCAGTTTTAAATCTGTTTCTGTCATTAGACACTAGTGTTATCACTGCTTTGTTAAATTTGACGTCATAAAGCCTAAAATCCATGTGTTTTTAAATAATGTGTGTAACTGGGAAAAGGGAACATGGTTAATTGTGACATTCTGCGCAACAAATAAAAAAACACCTTAACCAAAGTATTAATACTGTTCATTTTTTGTTCTACAATGTGTATTTATATAGCGCATTCATGGCCATACACCCAAAGTGCTTCACAATAGTGAGGGGGGGCTCTCCACAGCACCACCAGTGTGCAGCATCCACTTGGATGATGCGACGGCAGCCACAGGACAACGGCTCCAGTGCGCTTACCACACACCAGCTATAGGGGGAGTGGAGAGACAGTAATACAGCCAGTTTGGTGGATGGGGATGATTGGGAGGCCATGATCGGTAAGGGCCAGGACACCGGGGTTACAACCCTACTCTTTACGAGAAGTGCCATGGGATTTTTTTTAATGACCACAGAGAGTCAATACCTCGGTTTAACGTCTCATCCGAAAGACGGAGCTCACTTACAGTATGGTGTCCCCTTCACTTTACTGGGGCATTAGGACTCACACAGATCCCAGGTTGAGCGCACCCTGTTGGCCTCACTAACACCACTTCCAACAGCAACCTAGTTTTGCCATGTGGTCTCCAAGCGGCAACCTCCCGCTCTCCCTTGTGAAGCAAATACGGAAGTAACTGAAACTGCAATTGATAGAAATTCCGCTAGTCCTGGCTCCATAATAGAGCAGATTTCTATTGACCCCAATGTTAAAATGGCCAACTTTACAGCAGAAAAAATGGTGTTTACAGCCTGGTACAAAGAACGATTTTGGTTCATATAGCTAATATTACACTTAATGTCAACTGTGAGGGGGTGAATTTTTTTTTTTATAACTCATCCGTTTCGTTTATATTAAGTTATATTAAGTCTGCATAATTAAGGGCGTGGCCACTTGAGTGACAGCTAGGTCTCGCTGGTCGCCGTTACGTCACCTCAGCTGATTCCGGCTGATTAGCCGCTGAACTTGGCATATACATCATATTTTTGTTTTGGTTTATGTGGCTTTACACAGTCAATTGCCTTTTGAAATTATTTCTTACAATTATCATATAATATGGCATGCTATGCACTTAACTATGCTCACAAACCATTCAAGTGGCCTCCATTTTCCAGGTAAGTGAAGTTCTTATATACTTATCTATAAATGTATTTGTTTTATTTAAGATAGTTTATCATTTATAATTTTCTTTAGACCTGTAATGCGCTCCAGAATCTGACAGATTGATTAGCTGTAGGCTCTAGAACACTCATCTGAAACGTTGTCATACAGTGTTATGCCTGGATTTCATAAATAGCCTTGCATTTACTAACACAGACTATATTTGAAGTATTTGGAAGTTATTGGCGTTTTCCTCCTGTAGAAAAGCATCATAAGAACAATGTTTAGTGGCTCAATGTATTACAACAGCGTTTTAAAGGACTAAACACTTTATTGCTATAGTATACAACCAAGCACATGTGGTGAGAACACAAAGAAAAGCTTGTCTAAGCAAAATGCTAGCAGGCGTCTGTAGCTCCGCTCACACTCCGCCTCTTTGCCCTTATTTGGTTACCCCTGGTTGGAGCGATGACGCGCGAACAAAATGGTGCTGGTTGGCCACGCCCACTTGTAGCTTCATTTGCGCCCTTCAGAGACCTATGGGTGACGTCACGGATACTACGTCCATATCTTTTACAGTCTATGGTGGTCTCCCATCCAGGTACTGACCAGGCTCAGCCCTGTTTAGCTTCAGTGGGTAACCGGTCTTGGGCTGCAGGGTGATATGGCTGTAGCTGTTCTTCCTCTCATTCTCATTCAAATTACCGGTTGATTTCTAGATTTATGCATTTGATTAAATATAAGAATACAACAAGGTTTTAATGTAAAAATAACAAACTATATTCATGTTCAATTTGTGTTCACAGGTCATTGTGTTGATGTTCTGCTGGATTATATTCTCTTGTTTAGGCACATGTTCTAGTTTACATTGTTGAAATGTTGCTTCTCTACAGAGTTTTAGATTTAGTTTCCTTAATGAGTTTTAAATAGTTTTTATTTTTTTTCTTCTCTAAAATATTTTTTTTCATTTAAAGGGGACCTATTATGCAAAAATCACTTTTATAAGGGGTTTAAACACAGTTGTGTGGTAATAGTCTGTGAATATAACCAGCTTCTAATGGTTAAAATGTATTGATTTTATTTTTTATAATCACACTTGATAAAAACAGTCTGCAGAAACACTTTGATTGACATTCTCACTTTGTACGTGTCATCAGAGGGGGAAAGCCCCGCCCACTAGTGACGATCTCTCCCTCATTAGCATAGGAGGTTAGTCTTGTTTTTGAATCTGCCACTATGCTGACACATAGGCATTTGTAGCTCCGCCCTCTTTTGAATAGAGCACAATCTCATTTGAATTTAAAACGACAGTCACCAAAATGGCACAATTAGGATCAAAGTCTAAAACGAGCCGATTCAAAGAGTTATAATACATTATTTGTGGGGTATTTTGAGCTGAAATGTCACATACACACTCTAGGGACTTCAGAGACTTGTAAAAAGGGGCACAATAGGTCCCTTTAAAAAACAAAGTGTGTGTGTGAGAGGGAGAGAGAGAGAGCGAGCAGTGATTTAAATTGTTTTCCATACTTCCTTTTTTTTTTTTAAATATAAAAATTTAAATGTTTTCTATTGACAAGTTTCTTGGTGTAGTCATAACCCTGAAGTGCTTAAAGGGATAGTTCACCCAAAAAAATTTAATTACATCATTTACTTGTTCCAAACATGTTTGAGTTTTTTTTTTTTTTCTTCTTCTTCTTCTTCTGTTGAACACAAAAGAAGATGCTTTGAAAAATGTTGGAAACCTGTAACCGTTGATTTCCACCGTGTTTCTTTTCCAATTGTGGATGTCTATGGTTACAGGTTTCCAACATTTTTCAAAATATCTTCTTTTGTGTTCAACAGAACCAAAATAAACCGGTTTGGAACAAGTGAAAGGTGAGTAAATGATGAATTTCCATTATTGGGTGAACTGTCCCTTTAACTCCCTCTCCTGCCTGCTATTTCTTTTAAATTACATTTGAGTCCCTGGACCACAAAACGGGTCCAATTATTATCATAAGGGTCCAATTATTTGAGGAAAATTTAGATTTATACGTCACCTGAACGCTGAATAAATAAGTTTTCCATTGGTGTATGATTTGTTGTGTCAGACAATGTTAGACCGAGATACGAATATTTGAAATATTGTCCAAATTGTGTTCTTAGCAAGGCGCATTACTAATCAAAAAATTGAGTTTTGAGATATTTACGGAAGAAAATTCACAAAATGTCTTAATGGAAGATGATCTTTGCTTGATATTTGTACTAATGATTTTTGCCATAATATAAAAATCTATTATTTTGACTCACACAATGTGTTTTTGGCAATGGGGTAAACAAAATTATTTTATTTAAAGAGAAAATTTGATTATTTTGTGTACCCCATTGACAGATAATTAAGCTTGTTTTAGGTAAAACCTCTATTAATTTTGACTCATTATTTCTAAAACAAGACAATATTTTTACTTGTCCAGAGAATGCTGCCTAATTTAAAAATGTTTGGATATTTGGACCAGAAACGAGACAAAAAAGCATTTTTTACAGTGTGTTTTCTTCAAAGTTCCATCAAATATTTTATATATTTGAGATTTCAACCTGAAACTGAACAGGCCTTTCGAAGACGTTTATACAATTGATCCCTGAACCGAGCTGCTGTGGATTTGGATGTATTGATTGTGATGCTAGAAAGTGCAACGACCATCACGCTTTAGTCCGTGTACGGTAGGCTTCACAATCATGATAATGTGGCCTGTTACTTTATGAAAGTCATTATGATTTTTTTTTTTCTTTAAGTTAAAATGGGGTTCCACTTTAGGTCCGCATGGAATCTGTGGAAAAATATTTTACACAGAAAAATATTTCATTACATTATGAAATGATCATTTTTATAATGTTTAGATGTTGTGTTGTGTTAATAAAGCATTAATTATAAAGTAACTATTACTAATATGCCTGAATAATAGGATATACATGTTAATTTGAATGGTTTATCAATCATTTACGTAATCATTCTGAATGATCTTAAAAACCACCAACTGCTCAAATAACTGGTTTGTAAATAATGCAATACTTAAATTTGTAGTGAAGTGTTGTCATTATGGCCGACATGGTGGCTCAGTGGTTAGCACTGTTGCCTCACAGCAAGAAGGTCGCTGGTTCGAGTCCCGGCTGGGTCAGGTGGCATTTCTGTGTGGAGTTTGCATGTGGGTTTCCTCCGGGTGCTCTGGTTTCCCCCACAGTCCAAAGACATGCGCTATAGGTGAATTTTAATAAACTAAACTGGCCGTAGTCTGTGTGTGCAAATGTGGGAGTTTATGGTAGTTTCCCAGTACCGGGTTGCATCTGGAAGGGCATCCGCTGTGTAAAACAATTGCTGGATAAGTTGGCGGTTCATTCCGCTGTGGCGACCCCTGATGAATAAAGGGACTAAGCCGAAGGAAAATGAATGAATGTTGTCATTACGTTATCATTAACAAAGTATGATAATTCAATCATTAAGCACGTTATATTAAATAAGCATATTATATATTAAACATGTTTATAAGTCAAGAATTCAGCATTTGTAGCATAAACTGTTTATTAATGTAGAGTTAATGCTTATTAACTATTTTCTAATGCTTAATAAATTCATAGTGTGCAGTTATTATAAAATGTTAGCCTTTTTTTTTTTTTTTATCCTACTGACAATGTGAATGGTTGGAATACTTCCGGAAGCAGGGTCGCTGAATAAGGAATAAGGGGGCGGGCACTAATGCACTATTATTAAAATTTGGCCTATGAGAGCCCGCCTTCAGGACCAGTGACTCCGCTAACCGGATGGGGCTCTGCAACTGTATGGTGTGGGATGCTTCATTATCACAGACACACATGCACAAATCAATACTGTGACCGAATGGCATTAAATGTCACGGGTTGCTTTGCGAATGCGTTTCATTTTGTCCGTTAAACCAAAACGGATTGTAAATCACTGTCAGTTGTATTTATATACAGGCTACCCGTGCGCTCCTCACATCACCTCCACACTTCAGCGCGGTTAATACCGTTTTTTTGTCAGCACAATGAAAGTTACAGTGGATTTTGAGGAATGCCTGAAAGATTCGCCACGTTTCCGGTGAGTCTGACGTTAATATCAGTTCATATGCTCGTAAATGATGTACAAAAGCGGATGGACGGGCTGCGCCTCAGAGCTGGGGGTCTGCATGGTGCCCACATACAGTAGCCTACAGCTCTGCAGGTACAGGCGGATTAAACATACGATAAAATGTCCGCTTAATCAAGATATGCCTTCACAAATGTCTTTACAAGCCGTGGTCTATCACACCTCACTCATTTTCATGTTAGTAACTCCATCAAATGACAGTAGGCTCTTCATAGTGGGAGGAGGGCGCCGCGTTTTGTCCCATTCACCAAAATGAAATCGCTCGATGTCCTCAGAGTAAATACATCTTCAAGACGACTGTCTTCGTCATTGAGACGTTTTTTTAGACCCTTTTCCCCGTCTGCAGTGCGTTTTGATGTTGTAGACGTTCGTTTGGCTTTTCTGAAAGATGTTATATAATGGCCTTCAAATGTTTATGATGTAACGTTAGAATATGCAGTCATGCCAGAAATGATTATATAGACACCTTCAAAATATTCTTTGACATTACCACAGTTAATTTACTATTGGCCTATAGTAGTTTAATAAATATTAAAATATTATACAAGAATTTCTTTGTAGTTATTAGGATACTCTCTGCTATCAGGCAAACCTGGACTTATATATTGTTTTGTATATTATAACTTGTATATAATTTTTTAGTTACAGTTGATTTTTAGTCCACTTTATGAAGCATTTTGGGCATGCTATGTTTATATTTTGGTATCCCAGTGTCCAGCACCTAATAATAAAAAACATAATTAAAAAAATTATATATATATATGTTTATATATGGTGTTGACAGATTTTTAAAAATGCTAATCAGATATTTGTAGATGGCAGTTAAAAGACATCTTGGAGAAAAAAAACATAAATCATAACAGAAGTTTTAATGGTTTAAACTGAAAACTCTATTAAAATATCATAAATCATCAACTTTAAATTACTAAAACCAGTAAATTCTTATGGTTTTGTGTGTTATATATTCTATATAAATTTAGTGGTACTAAAATTCTACCAGAATGCAAGAAAATACCAATAGTGATTGGTTCCTATTAGGCAACATTTCACAATTCCTATTGACAATTCCTGTTATAACCACTGGAAAAGAAACATAAAATAAATATAAATATAAACAGTCAAATTCAATTGTTTTCCCAGTGATGGGTTGCAGCTGGAAGGGCATCCGCTGCGTAAAACATATGCTGGATAAGTTGGCGGTTCATTCCGCTGTGGTGACTCCTGATTAATAAAGGGACTAAGCCGAAAAGAAAATGAATGAATGAATGAAATTCAATTGTAGTCTTTTGTCACTTAAAATGACTTTTTTATGTTCACTTAGTTTGGAGATTTAGAAGAGTTTCAATTAAAACAGATTTGTTGCTTCACTCAATGAGCGGCTAATAATGGCAGTTCTGTGATAAGTCACTTCTACTTTTCCAGTCTACATGTTTCATATAAAAAGCATTATTAAAGTAGTTTGGATGAATAATAAACAGAACATTCAGTTTGAATTCAAAAACGAAGAGATTAAGATTAAATGGTGAAACAAGAGTAAACTGTGTTCAATTTATATTCAGAGGGTAATTCAAACAGACGTGATTTGATCTCATTGGTTTAAAATGAATTTGATCTTTGGTTGCATTTGCCTAAATTAAGTTGAAGTATTGTGTGTCAAGTGTCTGTCATGTTCATGACTGTTCATGACTGCAGGTAGGGGCAATGGCGTAGATGTACCCAAGCCAGCTGAGAAACTAAATCATTTTATTTTAAGTTTAATCTAGGCAAACAGGTTTGAGCCAGACTCAGCCAGCCCCCCCCCCCCCCCCCCCCCCCCCCCCCCCCCCCCCCCC
>CAIGQV010019086.1:35934-47195 GCA_903798115.1 Danio jaintianensis
CCTATTTACAACTCCACTAGAGTTAAACAGTTGAGTTTTACCATTTTTGAATCCACTCAGCCAATCTCCGGGTCTGGCAGGAGCACTTTTAGCTTAGCTTAGCATAATTCATTGATTCAGATTAGATCATTAGCATCTTGTTCAAAAAAACATTTTAATGTAACTGCAGAAGAGTCAAGCTTTAAATAGGAACATTTTTTAAGCTAATGGTCAAATCTGATTTAATGATTTATGCTAAGCTAAGCTAAAAATTCACTTTTTCCAAACAAAAGTTGAGTTTTTTATTTAACAAAGCGGAGTGGGTTTATTTAAGTGTTAATAACTTAACACTTAAGTTTATTTAAGTGTATCATAGCATAAATAATTGTCCAAACCATGGTACAGCAAAGATCCTTGATTATTACGCCAGAATGAGAGTATAGTTCCTAGACATATTATATCAACATTTCATTTTCTGTCGGTCTTAGTACAGGATGTAACTACAGAAGAGTCAATATTTAAATAGGAAAATTATCTGAAACTCTTTTTTATTTTTTTTTTACATGTTTTGAGCGAGATGCTAATGGTCTAATCCGATTCAATGATCTATGCTAAGCTAAGCTAAAAGTGTTCCTGCCAGACCCAGAGATGAATTAAAAAAATGGTATTGCCTACTTATTTGGAAAAATTTTTAGTTTTTTTTACTCCATTCTAAACTATCAAATTTTTGAAATTCAAAATGCTGTCGCGGTAATTTAAATTCATGATCCAATTTATCATGAACAGTTGATTCATTTGAGTCAATCTTCAATTAATCTCTTTTTTTTTTATCAACAAAACCAGTGTGAATGATTCACAATCTGAATAGATCTGAGGTGTATTTCCCAAAAGCATTTTTAGCAAACTGCTTGTTAAATTACATTGAACTCTAATGATATTACTTTCGACTGTAATTGAATCAATTTTTCAATCAGCGATTCTTTTGTGCCGATCGCTTCCCTGTCAAATTTGACTCAGCGATTCTTTTGTGCGACTTGCTTCTCCATGGAGAAGATTATCAATGAAGTGATCACTTAAAGTTTGGTCCATTCATTAAACAAATCTATTGTATATCTTGGAGAACTTTATCAGTTGTTTTGGCTATTTTTATGATATGTTGGATGTGTTTGAATTCGTTTTGAAGCTTGGAATGCAGCATGAAACAGCCCAGAATCCCATTCATTTGTCCTACATAGCTTAAAGGGACCGTTCACCCAAAACGGAACATTCTGTTATCATTTACTCACCACTTTGTAAGCAAAACCTGTTTGAGTTTTTTTCTTCTGTTGAAAACAAAAGAAGATATTTAGTAAAATGTTGGAAACCCTTATCCATTGACATCCATAGTATTTGTAAGTCAATGGTTAGAAGTTTCTAACATTCTTCAAAATATCTTATTTTGTGTTCAACAGAAATAAGAAACTGATTAAGGTTTGGAACCACTTGAGAACTGCTCGAGTAAATAGTGAGTCAATGTTCACTTTGAGGTGAACTATCCCTTTAAGTATTTGAGAGAATTCTAATGTATTTAGATAACGTTATTAAACCTGACTAATCTAACGAAATACTTTACTAATTACTTTTAAAAGTATGTATTTTGTAATCTGTAGTAACAGGGCTTGACATTAACACCCGCCAACCCGCCAATTGCGGGTAGATTTCATCTGTGGCGGGTTAGACGACACCCTCACTAGCCACTTTGGCTGGTTGAAAATAATTTTTAAATTAGCCAGAGCTGCTTTGTCACTAAAGATTAGAATTTTAGTTTAAGACTGTTTGTCAATATGTGTGCAAATGTGCTCTTAGATTTGAGAAGCAGCACGACTGATAAGTGTTCGCGCGAGCAAAAGAAAGCAGGTGAATACCGAATAAGAGGATGATCAGGCACACGGTGATACAGACGATCCTGGCTCACTGACGTCAGTGTTGCGCGCACAGCTGTTGTGATGCTTACAAGTGCTTAAAAGCTCCCGTGTCCCGTTTCCTTGCGCGAATTTTTTTAATGTCAATTGTTTTTTAAGAACATTTTTGTTGAATAAAAAGTTATATTCTGCTTGTTTTGACCCATCATTTAATATTTGTGGCAAGGAAGTAATTAGTTTGGTGTGGCCAGAGAAAAAAATGGTAAATCCCTAGTGTTGAGCCCTGAAAAGTCAAATAAAACTAATTGCAATGTGACACTATGAAACCACAACCCATTTGCTCATGCTTATTGATCAAGGTCACAACATACAAAAAAGTTCAATGACTGAGGAGGCATGTGGACATAACACATAATTTAAATCAAGTAATTTTAGCATGTCAAAGTAAAATTTATGCATATAAAACATATTTTCCAGACAACAAAAGTGTGGCTAGTGAAAATGGAGAGTGGCTAGTAACGGTGGAAAACTACTAGCCACAGTGGCTGGTGATCAAAAAAGTTAATGTCAAGCCCTGTGTAGTAAAAAAAAAAAAAAAGTACCCTAAAAGTAACCCATTTTAACCCTCAATACTCAATGGGCATCACATCAATTGGCTGCCCATTTCTTTGGGTGTTTGCCCACAGTGTGTGAAAATATACATGTTTGTACATAGTTTCTGTTCCCTCCTTTTCTGCTACAAAATTGTGACACTATTGTTCAACCTATCACTCCCTATAGGATATACTGTGCCTCTAGAAAATCATCATACCCCTTTGAAATAATCACTTTATTTGTCATGCAGCCTAAAGGCAAATCACATTCCAAATAACTTTTTCCAGACTTTGAAATGTTTTTTGTAGCCTTCCTTTAACCTTTGTATAGGCACTGTATATATAAAAAATTTCTTCTTTTTCAGATAAATGTCCTCCAGTCAAAAAGAAGATTGGAAATCCTCAAATCTGTAAGATTTGGAAGACCTGCAGTCAAATAGAATCAAATCAAATCAAAGTACCATTGTTTGTGCTGTAGTGCTTTAATCGCAGATTTTAAGAATCTATTCCTTATATCCTCTTAGATGCTGGCCTATATGAATGCCAACCTCACCTTTTTCAATCAAGGACATGATTTGTTTAGCCAGCTCCAGCCATTAATGAAGCAGCTCAGCGGTCAGGTACTGTACAAGCACTGGTGCATCAAATATAACCTTAAATATAATAATTAAAAAAACAAAACTAAATAATTAACAAATGATATTAAGGGGGGTGGTTCATCCCACTGTGGCGACCCCAGATTAATAAAGGGACTAAGCCGAAAAGAAAATGAATGAATGAATGATATTAAGGGGGCGCAGTGGTTAGCGCTGTCGCCTCACAGCAAGAAGGTCGCTGGTTCGAGCCTCGGCTGGGTCAGTTGGCATTTCTGTGTGGAGTTTGCATGTTCTCTCCGTGTTCGTGTGGGTTTCCTCCGGGTGCTCAGGTTTCCCCCACAAGTCCAAAGACATGCGCTATAGGTGAATTGGGTAAGTTAAAATTGTCCGTAGTGTATGAGTGTGAATGAGAGTGTATGGGGTGATTCCCAGTGATGGGTTGCAGCTGGATGGGCATCCGCTGCGTAAAACACATGCTGGATAAGTTGTCGGTTCATTCCACTGAGGCGACCCCAGATTAATAAAGGGACTAAGCCGAAAAGAAAATGAATGAATGAATGATATTAAGTAATACATTTATTAAATATATAACCTGAAATATAAATTTGATGAGTGTTCAAATGTGAAGCTCATTGTGTTGGTGTTTGTTTTGTCAGCTGGATCAGTTGGTGGTGGATTCAGCAAAGGAGAAAAGAGACATGGAGCAAAAACACTCGTCTATCCAACAGAAGGTAAATTCATTTCATTCACGTTCATTTCCTGGGAATAATATTTCTAAAGGAGCTGTTGATTTTGGTAAAAACCCAAACAATACAAACATAAAAATAAAACAAAACAAAAAATCTGAAAAATGAGTTCTATGTAATAACAATTAAATGACACAAGGAGAAAGAACTGAACTGTTGAAATGTATTTAATACTTTATATAAAAGGCTTTTTTGGTGATGGCAGCTTAAAGACGCCTCTGATATGGAGAATGAAGTCACATGCATTGCTCAGGTGTGAGTTTTTCACAGACTTTAACAGAGTGTAAAAATCTTGATGGTTCTGTGGGTCTCGTCTATCAAATCTGATCTTTATTTTGTATTTTCTATTGGATACAAGTCAGGTGATTGGCTGGGCCATTCCACAGCTTGATTTTATTTCTCTGAAAGCATTTGAGAGTTTCCTTGGCTGTGTTTTGGATCATTGTCTTGCTGAAATGTCCACCCTGGTTTCATCTTCATCCTCCTGCTAATGTAGATGTTGGACTGAAGCAGCTAATATTCATTTACACTCAGGAAGGGCAGAGTTGTTGAAGAACTACTGAGAGATTTCAGCTGCTGTCTGGGCTTTCTACACCTCCCTTTCTTCATGTGTTCGATACTTTTTCCCTGTGTCATTTCATTTTATTACACATAACTTCATTTGTAAACTAATTAGATTTGTTTTCTTTGCATATATGGATTTACATTTACATTTACATTTAGTCATTTGGCTGACGCTTTTATCCAAAGCGACTTACAAGTATTATGCAGAGGCCAATTATCACTGCAGAGCAAACGGGGGTAAGGTGTCTTGCTCAAGGACACTTCAGTCATTGTCTGCTGGCACTGAGATTCAAACCCACAACCTTCTGCTTACAAGTCCAAATCTCTAACCACCAGACCACGACTGACTGATTTCTTTATCAAAATCTAGTGAAAATTTCAAGTCAACGGCACCTTTAGAAATATGTTTTCTGAGAAAAATGGTGACGTGTTCAATACTTATTTTCCCCGCTGTACTTTATGAATTGTCTCCTGTATCTTTCTCTAATTCCTGTTTGTTTGGCTTTTTTTCCCATTCAGGCTGCTTTGCAGGTACAACATCCACATCTTTCTCTCTTAAATAATCACAGGGAATGTTTTTGGTCACAGTATAGCTCACTGCAAACAACAAAGAAATTCTGTTGTACATAATGAAAATGGAAACCTTTTTAGGATCATTAAAGGTTTTTGCATTGTAAAAGTATTTTTGATTATTTTAAGGGTTAAGGTCTTTGCACACTGAACTCGAAAAATTCATCACGCACACAATTAATCCCTATTCATTAATCCAAAATACAAACAATTCAAAATGGAGTCTTCATTGGAAGAGGAAACATTGGATCCATCCCATCCTTAGATTGCGGAGAGAGGAAGGAGAGTTTATTAAGGTAAAGTTGATTGTATATTCGCACATTCATTCAGTGACATGCTCCCTATATTGTTTACCATGGCACTTTGAATATTAGGTCTGAAATCACATGTAAGTATGACTTTGAAACAACATTAGCTCTATTTAACTGACTGAACAGTTTTGTACTTTGATAGTCACTGGCTGCTAATATGATTGTCCTATTTAGAATTTGCAAAGAAATATTTAATGAAATTCCCAGCAGACACACAACGTCATAAGATGTTAATATTAGGTTAGATTTAGGTCGCCAGCATCTAAGGACAATGTTATTTTGACGTTATTACGACGTGAAATGACATTGATATTTGGTTGAGTTTAGGTTGTGTTGGAAAGTGACCAAAATCCAACATCAAGCCAACATCTTAAACCAACGTCATGTTGATGTCAAATACTGACATTTATTCGTCAGGTATGGCAACCAAAATCCAACGTCTGATAGATGTCATAGTGGTAACGTCCACACAACGTCAAGCTGTAACATCATTAGACGTTGATATTTTGTTGTTTTTAGGTTGTGTTAGAAAGTAACCAAAATGCAACATCTGATGTTGGACATTGATGTCGGCCTGATGTTGGGTTCTGACAACAACCCGATTTTCATTTCCAAACAAAATGCAGTGTCCCACGGCGCTGTGGTACAACGTCAATCTGACGCCATGTTGACATCCTGTGCCTGCTGGGTTATATTATTAATGAGAAAGTCCGAATGTGCGAATATAAAACCAACTTTACCTCAATGGAAAGTTTCACCTCCTTATAAAATAGCTGCGGGATTATCCCGACTGATTCAACGTTTACTTCAGGATGTCCATGACTTAGTTGTTGATACTTTGCTAGCGATACTGGAACCACATTTTAAAAAGAAGACCACCAATTTCTGTGCAGCAGTTGATCCTGAACAGAAAATGGCAGTTTGTCTAGGGTACGGAGACACACACACACACACACACACACACACACACACACACACACACACGCACACCAAACAGTGCCGACAAACTAGCATACGATAAACCACAGAACATTTGTATTATATTATATTAGTTTCTTCGATGCCATTTTGGCCTTTCGCTTGTATGACGCCCATGAATTGTCAAAACTCCTCTCAAGATGCCTTTTTGGGTGCGGGAAACGAAAAAAAACCTGATTCAACAGACGAAAATTTCGGAGGCAGCGTGTCAATACAATTGACAACATGAGGTCGAATGAATTTTTTTAATGTGTGATAATTACGAACGAAAATTTCGGATTCAGTGTGCAATAATAACCATTAGGGTTATTTATACATCCGGGATGTTTGTTTGTTTTGCATTTTTAATCCAATTTGCAGTTCCAACAAATCTTAAAGAATTAGTTCACCCTAAAATAAAAATACTGCTATTAATTACTCAGTGTCATGTTGTTCCAATCCCCCGAGACCTTCATTCATCTTCAGAACACTAATAAAGATATTTTAGATGAAATCCGACAGCTATAGACAGCAAAAGACCTGAATGCAGTTTTACTTTTTTTTGGTGCACAAAAGTGTTCTTGGAGCTTCGAATGATTACAGTTGAACCACTGAAGTCACATGGAATGTTTTGACAATGGTTTTGGTTCTGGACTTTGAACATCTTGGGACTGTTGCTGTCTATCAAGAATTAGAGAACTCTCTGATTTCATCTAAAATATCTCAATTCTTGTTCTGAAGACGAACAAATGTCTTATTGGATTGGAACAACATAATAGTGAGTAATTAACAGAAGTTTTAATTTTTGGGTGAACTAACCCTTTAATGGTCCTAATATATAAATATACCAATCACTGTAGTAGTTGATTGCTACTTTTCTGGGTGAATTTTCAAGGATTTCTCCACTGAAGACACTAAACTGGAATATAATATAGACACTGATAATGGAATAGCTATGGAGGGATACCTCTTCAAAAGAGCAAGCAATGCCTTTAAAACCTGGAACAGGTATGGCTGCTCGGTTTTGGTAGTGAACATATACAGTTGAAGTCAGAATTCTTAGCCCTCCTGAATTATTAGCCCCCCCTGTATATTTATTTCCCAGATTTCTGTTTAACGGAAAGAAAATTTTATGAACACATTTCTAAACATAATAGTTTTAATAACTCATTTCTAATAACTCATTTCTTTTATCTTTGCCATGATAACAGTATATCATATTTTACTAGATATTTTCAAGATACTAGTAAGTGTAATTTAAAGGCTTAATTAGGTTAACTAGGCAAGTTAGGGTAATTAGGCAAGTCATTGTATAACGATGGTTTGTTCTTAAATATTGCTTAAGGGGGCTAATAATATTGACCTTAAAATGGTTTTTAAAAAATTTAAAACTGCTTTTATTCTAGCCGAAATAAAACAAATAAGAATTTCTCCAGAAGAAAAAATATTATTGGAAATACTGTGTAAAATTATGTGCTCTGTTAAACATCATTTGGGAAATATTTGAAAAAGAAAACAAAATTCACAGAAGGGCAAATCATTTAGACTTCAACTGTATATAGATTTTGATGTGTTTGCATTGTGAATGAGCTTGCGCATGAGAATTTCATTTCAGAATTAATTTTTCTCATCTCCAGCTTTTTTTTATAGTTTCATTTTTTTAGTATGTATTTTTTTTGTTTACTGCACTCATTTCTTGTGTTGGTGAAATGATTACCATCGCAGCTAGCATACTTCATAGTTTTGTAGGTTTTATCATTTGCTACGCATCCTGGATGTCCGGTGCCATCTCTTTTAGTTCTATCGTCGAAGAATATTCTCTCATCTTTGGCTGAACCCAGTTATTTTCTCCCTCACATAGACGGTGGTTTTCTATTCAAAACAGTCAGCTGGTTTATCAGAAGAGGTTCAGGGTAAGTCGGTTATAAACACTTAAATAAAGCCACTGCACTGTATTTAAAAGTACAATCAATTTTTGTTTGGAAATAGATGCATTTTACAGCTCTCCTAGAATTGAACAGTTGAGTTTTACCATTTTCGAATCCATTCAAGCGATCTCTGGGTCAGGCAGGAGCACTTTTAGCTTAGCTTAGCATAAATCATTGAATCGGATTAGACCATTAGCATCTCATTCAAAAATTTCAAAAGAGATTTGATAATTTTCCTATCTAAAGCTTGACTCTTTTGTAGTTACATCAAGTAACGGAAAATGAAAACTTTTAGCTTAGCTTAGCATAAATCATTGAATCGGATTAGACCATTAGCATCTCACTCAAAATGTCAAAAAAGAGTTTTGATAATTTTCTTGTTTAAAGCTCGACTCTTTTGTAGTTACATCAAGTAACTGAAAATGAAATTTTGCTGTTTCTAGACTGATATGGCTAGGAACTATACTCTCATTCTGGCATAATAAGGATTTATTTGCTGCAGCAGACAACGATATATGCAGTACGGTTACATAGTTACCTAGCTGGGGAATATTTTCATGCACTGCGAGTATAGTTCTTAGCTATATTGTTCTATAAAATAGCAAATTTTCATTTTCCGTCAGTCTTAGTACGTGATGTAACTACAAAAGGGTCAAGCTTTAAATGGGATAATCACTGAAATGTGTTTTTGAACGAGATGCTAATGGTCTAATCTGAATCAATGAATTATGCTAAGCTAAAAGGTCAAGCTTTATTAATAATAATAATAATTTATTTTATATAGCCCCTTTAAAACTTAATTCTCAAATTGCTTCACACAAAAAATGATATAGAAGTACTATAGACCATTTTGAGGGATGTAAACAAAAACAAGGGTCCCAACGTACTTCCTGTTTTTTTATTTTATTTCTATAGCTTCCGAGAATCCAAAAAGAGCCACATATTGATAAATAATGTTATGATATCTGTTTTAACGTTAGGTTAGGATTAAATTGCCTCTTATTACAGTTATGAAATAGTTTGGTAATAAGCAGGAAATGTTCATGGGCCAATGACATCACCACATTGAAATGGTCTATATCATTCTGGCGTAATAATCAAGGATTGATTGGCTGCAGCAAACACAATGATATTACACAGTGCTGTTACCTAGATGGGGAATATTTTCAATATTTTCGCTGTGAGAATAGTTTCTAGCTATATCGCTAGCAAATTTGAATTTTCTGTCAGTCTTAGTACATGATGTAACTACAGAAGCGTCAAGCTTTAAATGGGATAATCTTTGAAATGTGTTTTTGAATGAGATGCTAATGGTCTAATCTGAATCAATGAATTATGCTAAGCTAAGGTAAAGTGCTAAAAGGTCAAGCTTTATTAATAATAATAATAATTATTATTAATTTTTGTATGTTCTCCCCGTGTTCGCGTGGGTTTCCTCCGGGTGCTCCGGTTTCCCCCACAAGTCCAAAGACATGCGGTATAGGTGAATTGGGTAAGCTAAAATTGTCCGTAGTGTATGAGTGTGTATGAATGTTTCCCAGTGATGGGTTGCAGCTGGAAGGGCATCCGCTGTGTAAAACATATGCTGGATAAGTTGGCGGTTCATCCCGCTGTGGCGACCCCAGATTAATAAAGGGACTAAGCCGAAAAGAAAATGAATGAATTAATTAATTTTTGTATAGCGCATTTAAAACTTAATTCTCAAAGAGCTTCACACAAAAAAAGATACAGAAGTAAAAACAGTTTTGTATAACAATAAAAGTAAAACATTCAATATCCAGAATCATAAAAAACACACTAAAAATACACACCCCACGAATAGGCGAGTGTAAAGTTTGATATCGTTTTCAAGGATGATTTAAACAATCTAAAATATTTTGCGTGTCTAATGTTATAAGGGAGAGAGTTTTAGAGCCTTGGAGCCAGGGAAGAGAAATCCTGGTTACCCATAGAGCGCAAACGAGTCGAGGGGAGTCGGAGGAACTAAAGTCAAATGTAGGGGAGTGCAATGTTAAAAGTTCAGAAAGATAATGTGGAGCCAAACCATGCAAGGACTTATATGTCAGCCTGAATGTTTTAAAATCAATGCGGAATCTAACCGGTAGCCAATGGAGAGATTCCAAAACCGCATTAATTGGTGCCTGTCAGAATTATGGTGGCTGAGTTTTGAACATATTGTAGGATATTAAATAATTCATTAATTAATTAATTTTCCTTTGACTTAGTCCCTTATTTATCAGGGGTCACCACAGCGGAATGAACCGCCAACTATTCCGGCATATGTTTTACGCAGCGGATGCCCTTCAGTACTGGAAAACACCCATACACTCTTGCATTCACACTCATACACTATAGCCAATTTAGATCATCTACCTATAGTGCATGTCTTTGGACTGTGGGGTAACTGTGTCCGGAGCACCCGGAGGAAACCCACGCCAACATGGGGAGAACATGCAAACTCCACACAGAAATGCCAATCGGCCCAACCGAGACTCAAACCTGCAACCTTCTTGTTCTTGTTCATTCTTTTGAATGAGATGCTAATGGTCTAATCTGATGCAATGATTTATGCTAAGCTAAGCTAAAACTGCTTCTTCCAGACCCAGAGATTGACTGAATGGATTCAAAAATGGTAAAACTCAACTGTTTAATGCTAGGGAAGTTGTAAAATGAGATTATTTCCAAAAAAAGAGGAATGTTTCTTTAAAGTGTTTTTCTAAACTTGAAATATTGGCTGAAATGTTTCAGGATAATCCCACTGTGGTGGTAGAAGATCTGAGACTCTGCACTGTTAAGCACTGTGAGGACGTGGAGAGACGCTTCTGTTTTGAAGTGCTGTCTCCGTCAAAGTAGGTTTCGGTTTGTCTTCTCTTATTAGACATTGTTGTGTTGAGCGTTTGACTCACAGGAGCTGCTGTTGTGCGTCAGGAGCTGTATGATGCAGGCGGACTCAGAGAAGCTGCGGCAGGCCTGGATCAAAGCTGTGCAGAGCAGCATCGCCTCGGCCTACAGGGAGAACGAAGATGAAATTATTGTGAGTGAACTCAACATGCATTAATCTAGCACCGATGTACAGTTGAATTGAAGTTGAAAGTTAGAATTATAAAAAAAAAAAT
>CAIGQV010019086.1:52195-69904 GCA_903798115.1 Danio jaintianensis
ACATCAACAGCCTGAGGTATCAAGACATTTGTGCTGCCCATTACATTGCAAACCACAAGAGAGGGCAAATTCTTCAGCAGGATAGCGCTCCTTCTCATACTTCAGCCTCCACATTAAAGTTTCTGAAAGCAAAGAAGGTCAAGGTGCTCCAGGCCTGGCCAGCCCAGCCACCAGACATGAACATTATTGAGCATGTCTGGGGTAATATCTTGATGAACTCTGGGAGTCCTGCAAGAACGCTTTCTTTGCCATTCCAGATGACTTTATTAATAAGTTATTTGAGTCATTGCAGGGGCGTCACGGTGGCGCAGTGGGTAGCACGATCGCCTCACAGCAAGAAAGTCGCTGGTTCGAGCCCCGGCTGGGTCAGTTGGCATTTCTGTGTGGAGTTTGCATGTTCTCCCCGTGTTCGCGTGGGTTTCCTCCAGGTGCTCCAGTTTCCCCCACAGTCCAAAGACATGCGGTACAGGTGAATTGAATAAGCTAAATTGGCTGTAGTGTATGTGTGTGAATGCAAGAGTGTATGGGTGTTTCCCAGTGTTGGGTTGCGGCTGGAAGGGCATCTGCTGCGTAAAACATATGCTGGATAAGTTGCCGGTTCATTCTGTTGTGGCGACCCCTGATTAATAAAGGGACTAAGCCGAAAAGAAAATGAATGAATGAATGAGTCATTGCAGAGATGTATGGATGCAGTCCTTCAAGCTCATGGGAGTCATACACAATATTCATTCTTTTTCCACTGCACCATGACTTTATATTCTATACTGTACATTATTTTTGTTCAGTGACAAGACTTTTGTCTAAGCAAAGTCAGACCTTACTGTCCTGATTAAATAATTCAAAATCAAGGCATGATCATATTTTATTTTGGTCAAATAAGCGTAATCTAGAGGCCTTTGCCTTTCATATAAGCCACTTTTGATACCAAATGATCAACTAGAAGTCAAGTTATTATTTCTTGTTCCTAAAACTTGGATAAGCGACAAGACTTTTGTCAGGTAGTGTAATATGATTCGGAAAAGCCACGTCATTTTTAAAGGATAAATTCGTAAATGGTATGTAGTTAATAAAAACATTGAAATGTCTAGTAGCCTAATAGAATCCATTCAGTGAGATTTTCTATGCTGTTCGGTAACACATATTATACCTTAAAAGCACTATAAAAATAAAGGTGAATTGAATTGAATAGAATAATATCATTCAAAAACACCATATTATTTTCTTTTTATGTGGGCAGGGAAGAAGTAAAGTGTATATAGTATAAAAGTATATATAGTATATAAAAAAATGTTGCTTGTTCAAACTACTTATTTAAAATGAGCTGAAACAGCACAGTTCTTGAGATTTCGTTGGGACAACTTAATTGTTTTGTTCAATGCACTTAAATTTGCAAAAACTAATAAGTTAACTTAATTCCTTCATGTTGTCCCAATTCAAATCAATTGTGTGTTACCCATTTTTAACAGTGTAGTTAATCAAAAGATTGAAATCTCTATTAACCAATTAGAATCCATTCAACAGGATTTTATATGCTGTTCGGTAACACATATTATACCACCACTGCTAGTCCATTAGTGTAATATGTTTAGTGTGAAAATGCCAACACAGTGTCTTGATGGTTGTGAATGTGTTTTGCCTGCTGTAGAGTCTAGACAGGCAGTCGTCAGCCTCTCTGGGCAGTCTGGACTCCGGCTGTGAGTCTGTGAAGCCGGTTAAAGGTGAGAGTGCTCTTCAGCGGGTGCTGGCCATCCCGGGCAATGAGTTCTGCTGTGACTGTGGCCAGAGTGACCCCCGCTGGGCCAGCATTAACCTCTGCATCACGCTCTGCATCGAGTGCTCAGGCATTCACAGGTACTGCATGTTTAGTCTAGTTTATTAAATGTATTGCTGTATATCAAATGCAAATAACAACAATAGGAGGTAAAGAAAATACAACCCCAAATCAGAAAAAGAGGGGACAGTATGGAAAATGCGAATTTGTAACAGTAAAGCATTTACCACTTTGTAATGTTGCCATTCCTTTTCACAACACTTAAAAGACGTTTAAGGACTAAAGACACCAAGTGATGAAGTGTTCAGGTGTAATTTTGTCCCATTCTTCCTGCCAACAAGTCTTAAGGTGGGCAACAGTACAGGATTTTCGTTGTCGCATTTTGAGCTTTAAAATGCACCACACATTCTGTATTAGAGACAGGCCGGGACTGCAGGCAGGCCAGTCAAGTACCTGTATCCTCTTCCTCCGCAGTCAGGACTTTGTAATGTGTGCAGAATGTGGTTTTGCATTGTCTGTGGTTTGCCATTGAAGGCAGCATATTGTGCTCCAAAATCTCTATGTACTTTTCAGCATTAATGGTGCCATCACAGAAGTGCAAGTTACCTTTGCCAAGGGTACTGACACAACCCCATACCATGACAGACCCTGGCTTTTGGACTTGTTGCTGGTAACAGTCTGGATGATCCTTTTCTTCTTTGGTCCAGAGCACACGACTTTCTTCCAAAAAATACCTGAAATACTGATTCATCTGACCACAGTACACGTTTCCACTGTGTGATGGTCCATCCTAGATGCAGGTCTGAATGACAGGAAAGGATGTATATTTACAAATGAAATGAAGTTGACCAGACAAAACATGAAATATTTTGTGTTCATATTGTCTGCAATGAAATACAAGTCAAAGTAAATTTGGAAATCACTATTTCCTTTTTTTATTTGCGTTTTCCATACTGTCCCAACTTTTTCTGATTTGGGGTTGTACAAATAGCAATAACTGCTTAATGAAGCAAGTGCAGACAAGTTAAGAAACATTAACAGCAGATTAACACTTGTTAAAAGCTAAAAAGAACAAGAGAGTTTAAAGAAAGAGATTTTAAAACAGGTGGCCATTCTGAGTTGTACAGGCAAACCATTCCATAAATAAAGACCCACCACTGAAAAAGCTGGGTCCCCCCTGGAAGGGATTTTTTAATAAATTAAGATTACAAGATCTTAAATTTATTGTAGGGTTATAGGGATGCAGGAGATCTAATGTTTAGGCACCAAATTGTGTAGGCACTTGATGTGGTCCATTGTTCAGATGTCAAGTTTCAAGCTAGTTCACACAAAAATGAAATCGATTCACTTAATCCACTCGTCCGAACATGAATGATTTTCTAATATAGTCATATGTATGTATGCATTTAACTATATGTAACCATATAGTTAATGGTAACCGTTGACCTCCATAGTATTTTTGTTGGTTTTCAGATTGGGTGGTGCATACAATTGAAGTCAATATTATTAGCCTTCCTGTAAATATAAATTAAAATATTTCAAACTTTTTTCAAATATTTCCCAAGTGCTGTTTAATGGAGAGAAGACATTTTTAAACATAATGGTTTTAATAACTAATTTCTTTTGTCTTTGGCATGATGACAGTACATCATATTTTACTAGTTATTGATGCTAGTTTTCAGCATAAAGTGCAATTTAAAGACTTAACTAGGTTAATTAGGTTAAAGTTAGGGTAATTGGGCAAGTCATTGGACAACAGTGGTTTGTTCTGTAGACAATTGAAAAGAAATTCTTATAATATTGACCTTAAAAAGTCATTAAAAAGAGCCTTTATATTGACAAGTATATCTATTTAAAAATATTAATACTTTATATATATTTTGTTAATTAAATGTAAAAGAAGAAGACTTTCTAATATGCTGGTTTGCTGCTCAAGAAATGTTCACTGTTACTATTAAATTGATAAGAATTGGCAGAAAAGACATTTATAATGTTACAGTTTTTCTCAGTCGCCTTGGTACATTTCTCAGATCAGAATTGTAATTTGCAAAACAGTGAGTGCATTTCACAAAACAAAACGTACAAATAGCAAAACACCATAGATTACCTGCAAAAGCCAGTCTCTTGCTCAAAATCCTTAGTTCATCTCTCAAAACTAAGTTTTTGTGTCAATGAACGTGTCAGTGCCGTCAGAATGACAAGTCCTTGTGTCATTGTGTGTGGATAAGACTTTACTTCATCATGCTGTCAATTTAACAGTGTACTCTGAAGGGGTGTTCTGATGTAAACTATGGATTTTTTTTTTTTTGTGCTGTTTGTACTGTAATTTGTTGACAGATCATGTCATTGTGATACAAAAAAGAAAAGACAGCGCTGCATAGCACAAAGAAAAAACAAAACAAAAGTAGAAATGTGAACACGGGACAATCTCCTTTGAGATGCACCTTCATTAGAAAAAGTCAAGATTCACCTGGGAGAAATTTACCAATTGTATACAGATTTAGAAAAAATGCATTTTTCTGTACATTTCCATTAGACTTTATGACAACTTGTTCAGCCATTTTGCATGTAAAGACTTATGCCATGAACAAACGATTAAATGTTGTGGGGGTGAGACTATTCAGACAGAGACCAAAATAATACATTTTGATCAACATTCATTCATTCATTCATTCATTTTCTTTTCGGCTTAGTCCCTTTATTAATCTGGGGTCGCCACAGCGGAATGAACCGCCAACTTATCCAGCATATGTTTTACGCAGCGGATGCCCTTCCAGCTGCAACCCATCACTGGGAAACATCCATACACACTCATTCACACACATACACTACGGACAATTTAGCTTACCCAATTCACCTATACCACATGTTTTTTGGACTTGTGGGGGAAACCGGAGCACCCGGAGGAAACCCACACCAACACGGGGAGAACATGCAAACTCCACACAGAAATGCCAACTGACCCAGCCGAGGCTCGAACCAGCGACCTTCTTGCTGTGAGGCGATTGTGCTACCCACTGCGCCACCGTGAGGCCTTTGATCAACATGACATAAGCAATTGATAATGTAGGAAAGAGCTGAGAATTGCACATAATCATTTGCATGGATGTACAAAAGCATTTGCAACTTGTTTAAAGGAATGAGAAACTGCTTTTTTGATTTGCACAAGTGCCACAATGATGTGAACATTGAACAGGTAGTTTTGAGAATTTCAATTCTGATCTGAGAAATGTACCAAAGCGACTGAGAAAAACTGTAATAAAGATATGTTTCAAATAAAAGCTGATGATATTAAATCAAAATTCTCCAGTTAATCAATCCTGGAAAAAAAGAAATCATGGTTTACACAGCTAAATGACATTAAACAGTAAAAACTGTTTTAACATTTATATGAATAAGAACCTATATTAAAAACTGACCACCAGTAAGGATTTATGAGAAATGAGCATCAGAATATTCAAGTGATTTTTAATAGTTGTGTAAAGACTAGTGTAATGTATGCATACACCAGACCCAGAATTTTCATATCAATTGACATAAATATTGATTTTTTGTTTTTTTTTCAGGAGTTTAGGAGTTCACAATTCAAAGGTGCGATCTCTCACACTCGACACATGGGAGCCAGAGCTGCTGAAGGTAAAAGTTCATATTCATGAGGGTTCATTTGTGTGTTTTGGTGTTGTGGTGCATTAATTCACTTATATGTGCCATATGTTTAGCAGTTGTCTCGTTTTGTGGTTTATTTGCAGTTGATGTGTGAGCTGGGAAATGATGTTATTAATCAGATCTACGAAGCTCACAGAGAAGAGAATGGTGGCAAGAAACCTCAGCCTGGAGATCCCAGGTATCCTGAACACTGCTTATTTATACTTCAGTTCAGTTCTGTACTTTTTTCCTCATTCAGAGAACAAGTAGTCATTGAGTAGATTTCTGTATATGTGTAATTAACGTTTTTAATACTTGTTTGCATTTCTCCCAAGACGGGAAATTGAAGCCTTCATCCGTGCTAAGTATGTAGACAAAAGGTTTGTCCTGAAGCCTACAGAGCAGGAGCAAATGGAAAAGATCATGGCGCTGAGGAAACATGACAAACGCATACAGGGGAACATGGAGTTTCTGCCACCGCGTCCTCCCCCTCCGACACCCAAACTCAGAACTGCCTCCAATGCCTCAGGTGAATGATGGATGACTGCGAATCAAAAACCGGATACTGACTGAAATCGTTGTTTTACCTACTTACTAATGCTGTTTTGTTTCCCTTCCGCTGTGAACAGCTTCCCTTAGTGGTCAGGAGGTGCGACGTGATTCGCTGTTCTGCCCTGATGAGCTTGATTCTCTATTTTCCTACTTTGACACATCCTCAAAGTTGCAAAACTGTAAGTGCTGCATAGCATAGCATTTACCATCAATCAGTTCTGTCTGACATCCTGTATTTTATGTTTCTACAGTCAAGCACTATATACACTCACCGGCCACTTTATTAGGTAAGGTTAGGTTTATTAGGTTAGGTACCTTACTAGTACCGGGTTGGACCCCCTTTTGCCTTCAGAACTGTCTTAATCCTTCGTGGCATAGATTCAACAAGGTACTGGAAATATTCCTCAGAGATTTTGGTCCATATTGACATGATGGCATCACGCAGTTGCTGCAGATTTGTTGGCTGCACATCCATGATGCAAATCTCATGTTCCTCCACATCCCAAAGGTACTCTATTGGATTGAGATCTGGTGACTGTGGAGGCCATTTGAGTACAGTGAACTCATTGTCATGTTCAAGAAACCAGTCTGAGATGATTTGCGCTTTATGACATGGCGAGTTATCCTGCTGGAAGTAGCCATCAGAAGATGGGTACACTGTGGTCATAAAGGGATGGACATGGTCAGCAACAATACTCAGATAGGCTGTGGCGTTGACACGATAATTAATTGGTAATAATGGGCCCAAAGTGTGCCAAGAAAATATCCCCCACACCATTACACCACCACCAGCCTGCATACCTCGATTGTAACAAGTGGTTATTTGAGTTACTGTTGCTTTTCCAGTCTGGCCATTCTCCTCTGACCTCTGGCATCAAGAAGGCATTTGCGCCCACAGAACTGTCGCTCACTGGACATTTTCTCTTTTTCGGACCATTCTCTGTAAACCCTAGAGATGGTTGTGCGTGAAAATCCCAGTAGATCAGCAGTCTAGCACCAACAACCATGCCACGTTCAAAGTCACTTAAATCACCTTTCTTCCCCATTCTGGTGCTCGGTTTGAACTGCAGCAGATCGTCTTGACCATGTCTACATGCCTAAATGCATTGAGTTGCTGCCATCTGATTGGCTGATTAGAAATTTGCGTTAACAAGCAGTTGGACAGGTGTACCTAATAAAGTGGCCGGTGAGTGTATATATATATATATATATATATATATATATATATATAAATAAAATAGTAATGTCGGTAACAAGATGTAAAATAAGTCTCTGATGTCCCTAGAATGTGTTTGTGACGTTTCAGCTCAAAATACCCCACAAATAATATTTTATAACTCTTTGAAACGGCTCCTTTTAGGCTTTGATCCTAATTGTGGCATTTTGGTGACTGTTGCTTTAAATTCAAATGAGATTGTGCTCTTTTAAAAAGAAGGCGGAGCTACAAATCCCTGTGTCAGCATAGTGGCAGATTCAAAAACAAGACTAATGTCCTATGCTAATGAGGGAGATATCACCACTAATGGGCGGGGTTAGGGAGTATGTCAATCAAAGTGTTTCTGCAGTTTTTATCAAGTATGATTATAAAAAAATTTTATTAATCAATTTTTACCATTAGAAGCTGATTATTTTCACACACTGTTGCCACACAACTATGTTTAAACCCTTTATAATAGGTCCTTTTTATGTCACATGTCATGAATATGTATGAGATTTTGTGCATGCTTATGGCAACTGTCATTAAGTGTCATTTGCTCTGTTATATATGTTTTGAGATGTCTTTGTTATGACAAGTTGACATTACCAATACAATAACTTGTCATAAATCTGTCATAAACATAATTGTCATGAAGCCATTATAATTGTCATGAATATTATTCTGATCATTTTACCAGGCTGAATGTCATTTAAATTTCTCACTAAAGGTGTCATTACTCTGTCAAATGATTTTATAACAGCGTCATTAATATTTAATGACATGTTAATGACAAATTCAGTTTGTACCACTGTATAATGCCCTCATGACAATCAATGACAGATTAAAGACAAATTATGTTGTCTTGGTAATGTCAAGTTGTCATAACAAAGACATCTCAAACAATGTCACCTTTGCATTTAAAATGACATAACTGAGCAAATTACACTTAATGACAGTTGTCATAAGCATGCATGAAACATCATCCATATTCATCATGCATTATGTCACGATCATAAAGGTTTCATGACACTCCTATGAACACTCCCTTCAAGTAAAAAGTGTTACAGTCCACAGGTAAAGAAATGTGATAAAGGATTGCAATAAGGAAAGAAATGACTCCTGTCTCCAGTTCCCATTACCACACAAAAAAAGGAATGAATATAAACAAATAATTTAATTTAAGTTAAATATTAACTTCTTTGAATAAAAAAAATCTAAAGCCTAAAAGTGTGTGTGTGTGTGTGTGTGCGTGCGTGCGTGTGTGTATGTACAGTTGAAGTGAAAATTATTAGCCCTCCTGTAATTTTTTTTCTATTTCAAATATTTCCCAAATGATGTTTAACAGAGCAAGGAATTTTTCACAGTATTTCCTATAATATTTCTTCTTCTGGAGAAAGTCTTATTTGTTTCATTTTGGCTAGAATAAAAGCAGTTTACATTTTTTTTAAAACCATTTTAAGGTCAATATTACAATGATACAATAATACAATGATCTGCCTAATTACCCTAACTTGCCTAATTAACCTAGTTAAACCTGTAAATTACCTGTAAAACCTGTAAATTACACTTTAAAGGGCACCTATGATGAAAATCATCTTTTGTAAGCTGTTTGGACAGAACTGTGTGTAGGTATAGTGTGTCCACAGTCATATTGGGGTGATATAAAGATAGTAAGTCTCTTTTTTTTTAATTTCCTGACATTAAAATAGGATCCAAATCCCTCTCATTTTGAGGCCGACCGCAACTTGACGTAGGAGTGCGGTTTCCCCGCCCACCGAATTGATTGACAGCTGCATATTAACATGTCTCCGTAGTAACGCGTATAATCATATCAACAAGACAGGATGTGCGCAAAGCAACCGGGAATAAAAGATCTGTTCAGTTCGCTGTGATCATCAGTCATCATCAAATGTGATCAAGAGTGAGTTTTACAAGTTTAACACGTTTTTAAAACATGTTTGTAATGAATTACAGCGATTTACTTCAGCTTTACTTTATCGCCACAGTCAGTACAATTATAAAAGAAGACGCTTAAATCCCGGGTTGTGGACGTTAAATCAGGTTTATTTTGTACATTGACATAACGGATACCCATACAGCAGTGGATATTAATGTGTATCCTGTCACATTTTCCGTGCAAAAACAGTGCAAAGCTAAACGTGCTGTAAAAATGACAAACTTCTGAAAGGTATAATAAATAGTATGATGGGTGTTTTGAGCTAAAAACATTACAGACACATTCTGGAGACACAAAAGACTTATATTAAATCTGGAAAAAGGGGTAAACTAGGTGCCCTTTAAGCTGAATACTAGTATCTTGAAAAATATCTAGTCAAATATTATATACTGTCATCATGGCGAAGATAAAAGAAATCAGTTATTAGAAATGAGTTATTAAAACTATTATGTTTAGAAATGTGTTGAAAAAATCTTTTTTCCGTTAAACAGAAATTGGGGAAAGAAATATACAGGGGGGCTAATAATTCTGACTTCAATTGTATGCATGTTTGCAGTAACATAAAGAGTGTACAGTATGTAACAACTAATCACTTATTTTACCTTGTGAATGAAGTTCTATTTTGTTATTTTCCCCACAAGTATAATCTATAATATGTGTCATCATATCATTTCATTCATGCTTTAACTGTGTTGTTGTAATGGCAGTGAAGAGAGCAGACAGCGGGATTCAGAACAGTGCAGACGGGAGCAGAGAGATGTTGGCCTCCACCCCCTCCAGCTCCAGCCTGAGTGAAACAGGTCAGCTTTAAAAAGTTCAGCCTTCTCATTCATATTTTAGCTGACAAGTGAATCATTCTTTTATATTATGACAAGGTGAAGTCACTTCAAGCCATTTCTATTGACCTTCTTCTTCAAGTACCAGTGGACGCAACCATTGGAATCTTCTTGGCTTGAGACTTCCTGTTAGGGTTGGGTCGATAGACGATGCCATCGCCGATGGCGGATAGACCACGATGCTGAGCCTGCATCGCGATCCTCCGCCCTGCCCCCGTCGCAGCAACCCGCTCGCCAAAAATACACACTCAGGCCCCGTTTACACTAATACGTCTTAGTTTTAAAATGGCATTTTAGAACGAAAACTATCTACGTCCACACTGGCGTTTCACCTAGCATTTCTGAAAAGCCCTTCTTCCACACTATACCGCTAAAAACGCACATCACGTGACCACATCCGCACACACAAACACACACACAGTCATGCGCTGCAGCGTACACGCGCGTCTGAGCTCCAGCAGTCAGCGGGCCCGCGGAGCACAAAACCCCAGAGAGCAGTGCACATCGGACAGTTTATCAAGGATGTACCGCTGGATTTCATCTCACTATGGTTGTTAAACGTGATATTTAATTAATCTTGTCTCTATCTAACGACTCTTCGGTCTTTTGAATCTGTCAGGTAACGTGTCACAGCTTCAATCTTTTGTTTTCACGCTTTCAGTAATTCAGTAAATTTAGGAAAACCTCAGATACTGTTGGTTGGTTCCTGTTGGTTGTGCACCTTTTTTACCAACCAAGTTTGTCGACGCTATTATAACAACACAGATCTCTCTGCCTATTCATGCCAGAGTCCCGCGGAAAAAGTGATTGACAGGTGGTAATTTGTGTGTAACTTATCTTTATTTATTTATGATTTGGTTATGGGTAAAACAAAGACCATGCGGGTCAGGTAATTGAAACGGTAGGCTACAAATAATTAATTCATTATAAATTAATTAATTATTCATAAGCCACCTACGATGACGATGCCATCGTGATGTTTCACATTAGACATCGTACGATGCCAAATTGGTCGACATCGCCCAACCCTACTTCCTGTCTCATTCACTTGCATTCAGTTTTAGACATTGAAAATAGCTCGTTCTGCTGCTTGATGTTGCAAACTGCTATTTTCCTATTATATCATTCTACTTTTTATGTATAGTCATGAACATACTTGTTTGTAAAGCAAGTAGTTTGACCGATTTCTGACGTTTATTACTCCTAGTCATTTCTCCCATAGGCGGCAGAATCGGAAGTTCTAAAACAATCGCAAAAAAAAACGAGCACACTTCAGCATTTTAAAATAAGGGTAATAGCTTTCTGTTAAGTACAAATTGTGTCAAAGCAGCATCATAGAAATTAAAAAGAATAACAGTAAAGCCAATTATCAATAAAAATATGACAAAGTTCATCAATTTGATGCAGGTTGCAATAAGATGCCATACGTTGTTCTACAAAAGGCGGCAATGTAATTATTGAGTCAGTTCAGTGTTTGTTTAAAGGGTTAGTTCACCCAAAAAGGAAAATTTACTCACAATTTACTCACCCTCAAGGCATTCTGGGTGTCTTCTTTCTTCTTTCAGACAAATCTAATCCAAGATTTGTTTTATAGGTGCCAACGAACAAAAATCTGGATATACTGTACTTAGGTAAATAGTTGAAAAATAAAAGTTCAGTACTTGAATATAACATACCGTGATGTTAGTTTAAAATCCCGGTGAAAAACAACCCAATCTGAAGAAAACGATCCACATGGGATCATTAATATGCACGCCCCAGGCAGTGTTTGATTGGCCAAAACATTTCCTAGTGAGATTACAACAATGATAGTTTTTAACCTCGTTTATCTAAGCTTGTATCATACTTACCATGTATGTGGGACTCTTATTTTGCAAACGGGACAGGCTTTAGTCATGACCACAGATGTAGTCTCAATTGTTCACAGCACGTCAGAATGCAAAATGTATTCAAAGCCACCTTAAAGAGGCATAAGGTCTGTTTAAATGTATCTTTTGTTAGTTTAACATGTATATTGTGAAATTTATCATGTATGTTTGTAATGAGGCAATAGACACATGTACACTCCTGAATATAAGTGCAACGGGTGGGTGTTTCTCTTTAGCAGTCGAAAAAATGGCAAATAAAATCTAAAAAATAACACAAATATACTCAATATGATGAATATTATGTTGTTTTTCAGATCTTCGGGAGTCAGAGGCGGCAGCGAATCAGGCCGAGCGTTCTCCGGTGTTCTCGAAGCTGACTGATTTCTCAGCTGACTCGCTTCTTTACTGGGCGTCGTGTGCATGCAGCCTTAAAGACATGGCACAGGCACTGGCACACGGAGCTGACATCAACTGGGTCAATGTAGAGGACAGCAGTCGCACTCCACTAATACAAGCCGTACAAGGGGTCAGCACTTTATAAATGACAATACATATGACAGTTTAGACTATAGAGAATTAACACGGAGCTGTTCTGTGCAAGTCTCTGAAGAACAATTCAATGAAAGAATAGGCTATTTGCACAGCTTGTGTTTTTCAGCCAATGATAAACTTCCGGTGAAAGGTTAATGGGACTATTTTCAGTTTCATAAGGTTCCTTTTACAGCATTGATGTTGTAACATAATTAAAATATAATCCGTCAAATAGACTTAAGCATTCATTTAGTTGTTTAGAGATGAAAGTCAGAAGCAGCAGGCTAGCGCAGAAACTCCATTGAAACTATTGAGGTAAAATTAATTTCCATATTTTAAAGACATGGCATGGAAATAAGTAATTTAATGCAGTGCTTCTTGTCTGGTCTGAGACCCACTTTATATCGTATATCAATCAGGCAGTGAAAATTGCTGATTTTTAAAGAAATCAGATCTTAAATGTGGCAATTTGGTAATGGCGCAACAGTTCACCAGGCTGAGATGCGTTTCCGAAAACCATCGTTAGCCAACTAAGGTCGCAAGTTCCATCATTACAAACATAGTTTGTTGATTTGGCGTTTTCCAAATCCATCGTTTCAACGAACATTCGCAAACTGCGTTGCAAACTTGTATGCTTGCAACTACACCTCTAGAGCTGTAGTTAGAAGCATAGTTCCTGGATGTGTTCTATTCCAAGTTATCCCCCGTATGCCCTATTCCTTTCGAACGATCCAACATTTAACCTTAAAATGATTTTTTTTTTTAAACATGAAAGTCATCTCTCTTACGTGTAATTTGTTTTCAAAGTGCTTTTTTTTTTTGCTTTTTACAGTTCAGTTTCAGCGATCTTCATAGTGACAATTGCGTTCCCTTCGTAGTGCACTTTGAAAACATTTATTTTACTTCTTTATAATAATATATATATATATATATATAACATACAACTTTATAATAATAATAGAATATTTAGAATAGAATAGAATATGGAATGTTCTCAATAGTATTTGTAAAGTAAACACAGGCCCTATATGGTATGTGCCGTTTACATACATTTCAATTAATATGGAAAACGAGTGCATGTTTTTATCAAAACTAATATTGGATTTTTTTTTAAATGCATGTGTGTAAAACAATATAATTTGCACACAAAAAAAATTATGGGGATTTGTTACTTCACCCTGTTCAGAGCGTCATTATGGACGTTTTACGTTATAACTTACGTGGTCAAACGACGGATCTGCGATAAAGCAACTATGGTTTTGGGAAACACTCGTCACTACATCATTCTTATCCCAAATGATGCATCATACTATGGTAGTTCAGCCGTGAGTTACGTTGTTTTTTGGTAAACACCCCTGAAAATGAAAAGTCTGTGTGCATATAGCCCATTGCAATTTATTCTAATTATTTAGTTTCTATATTTGTTTTTCCAGGGTTCTCTGATCAGCTGCGAATTCTTGCTTCAAAATGCTGCCTGTGTGGATCAGCAGGACATTCGTGGCAGAGGACCACTGCATCATGCCACTATTCTGGGCCATACTGGGTAGGTACAGCATGCAAAATACAGCCTAATTACATTGTATTATTAAGAAGTAAATGTTTTAAAGGCTCCCAACTGGGGCCATTTTAGAAAAGAGGAGGTTTAATCTCCTCTGGTGGGAAAATCTGAAAGGCAATTATTAATAATATGTCAACTCTGTTGTTGTGATATTTTAGTGAATGTCACATTCACTTTTTGAAAACGTGAATATGATTAAAATACATAAAATGTTGTTTAAGATATGCCATGTGGTATTTGGTTTGAGGTTAGCATCTTGAGCTAAAGCAGAAAAGTGTTATTGTCAACTTTATTAGTTGTTTAAAAAGTTGAACAATTGAGTTAAACAAAAATTAGTAACATGATCAAATGTTTCCTATCACCTTTAAGCATTTTGCATTCATTTACATTAATAATGGATTCGGTTTTACTGTAAATGATACATTTGTCGTATATCATTTTAGTTCAGCCATATTGAGATATTTATGTAACAATAATGTTATATTTATGTTGACAAATATGTACCTTTTTCACCTGTTATTGTACTTAAACATTGGCTCAAACATGTTTTTTAAACATTATAGAACAGATTTTGCATATTTATTTTGGAAAAAAAAGGTTAATAACAAAACTTAAAAAACAAAAAGTGGATGATGGTCAATGTGTACAATAACAGAGAATGTTTTGCAATTGCAATCGCTAAAACATCTGGAGAGTTTTGGCTGCGCTGCATATGAAATTGCTGTGACAGCACATGTATTCCGATTCTACATTTCCAGAGTAATGTTTAATAGAGCAAGGACTTTTTTACAGTATTCAATATAATATATGTTTTTTCTTTTATTAATAATAAATATTTTAGAATATAATATCTTTTATATTTAGAATATTTTTTTTCTTTTAGTTTGGTTGGAATAAAATCAGTTTTTATTTTAAATATAACGTCAATAATTTTATTTATTTAAAAATTTAAGGTCAATATTACTGACTTGGCTAATTAACCTAAACTTAATAACCTAGTTAAGCCTTTACACTGCACATTAAGCTAGAATACTAGTATCTTGCAAAATAACTAGTAAAATATAATGTAGTGGCATCATGGCAAGGACAAAACAAGTTAGTTATTATAAATTAGTTAAACTATATTTTTATATATATATATATATATATATATAATTAAATTCTAAATTAAAAACTGTTCAACTAAACTAAGGGCGGCGCAGTGGGTAGTGCTGTCGCCTCACAGCAAGAAGGTTGCTGGTTCGAGCCTTGGCTGGGTCAGCTGGCATTTCTGTGTGGAGTTTGCATGTTCTCCCTGTGTTGGCGTGGGTTTCCTCCGGGTGCTCCGGTTTCCCCCACAGTCCAAAGACATGCGGTACACGTGAATTGGGTAAGCTAAATTGTTCGTAGTGCATGTGTGTGAATGGGAGTGTATGGGTGTTTCCCTGTGATGGGTTGCAGCTGGAAGGGCATCCGCTGCGTAAAACATATGCTGGATAAGTTGGTGGTTCATTCCCCTGATTAATAAAGGGACTAAGCCGAAAAGAAAATGAATGAATAAACTAAACTATTAAATTCATTCATTCATTTTCCTTCGGCTTATTTATCAGGGTTCGCCACAGCGGAATGAACCGCCAACCATTCCGGCAACACAGTACTGGGAAGAACTATTAAATTAAAGTACTATTTAAAAATGTGTTGAAAAATATTAATATCACTTGTAAAATATTTTGAAAATAATAATTTCACAGGAGGGCTAATAATTTTGACTTCAACTGTGTGTGTGTGTATATATATATATATATATACTCGTTTGATTTTCTTTTTTATACACACAATTATGCCGTCGAACTGTTGTATAAACGCAATATCACACGAGTAGCAGTGCGATGTGGCTGTATATCAGCACTGGTGGGAGACTAAGGCACGCTTCCCAGCAGTGCCGATATACAGCCACATTGCACGACTACTCGTGTGATATTGCTCATATATATATGCTATGTTTTTATTTTTAAAAAATAACTAACAGTTTCTTCCTGTGTTCATGTGTCAGTCAAGTGTGTCTGTTCCTAAAACGAGGAGCCAAGCAGAACACTGTGGACACTGATAGCAGAAGTCCGCTGTCCATTGCAGTGGAGGCTGCAAATGCAGACATCGTCACTCTGTACGTCACACACCATTAATTGCTTCCTGCTTCTTTAAACTTTCCGTTCATTGAATTCATTGTGCTGAATCTTTAATTGTTGTTTTACTATTCTTTTAATTTTCAGGTTACGTTTAGCAAAGATGAATGAGGAAATGAGAGGGTCTGAAGGAGCGTTTGGCCAGGCTGGTCAATACTCTCTCTCCCAGAGTCACACCGAGCAACAGTATAAAAAATGCATTCAAGAGTTTATAAGTTTGCACTTACAGGAGTCCTAGACTGGACAGGATTGGACAAACATTGTAAACTGGACAAACATCTTTTAGATGTCTTTCTAACATCCAAGCCATATTTATAGTTTCTGAGGCCACGTGTGTGACATCACCTGCCAGCCAGTAGCCACCAGGCAGCACAAATTCCTATCTCTTACTACAAAAATCCAAACACTGACAAGTTTTTTTAAGTTTCCTAATTTTGTAGTCATTTTGTAAAAAGAGTCATGTCAAAAAATGCACTGGTGCTTGCTTTCTCAACAATATCTTGGTCTGTTCTATTTAAGAAATCACATGAACGACACAGAATAGCTGAACTTCAAAACTTAAAAAGGTGCTTGCTTGTTCCAGTTAAGCCAATACAGTTGCTGTCTCTATTGTAGCTAGTCTGAAGAATGTTTTATGTCCTGGGGTTCGTTCTTCATCTGAGATCGTGCCAGATCTTTTAATTATGATAACTGATCACTGACGAAATTGGTTCCTCCAACAAGTTCGATTAAATCAATCAAATCTTAGTTAAATATCTGCGTTAAGTTATCTGAGATCGCTGCAGTATGTGTGCTTGTGTTCATTGGGAAGGGCAGATACATCGATCCTAGGAACTGTGATCAACAATGGGGTGATTGGTTGGCGGCAAAGAGAGCAGTGTAATGATATATAATTAATGAGCAAAATTACATAAAAGATGTAATTGATAACTTTTTTGAATGGAACACAATACAGTCTTTAGACTTTTCTGTGGGTATTTAGCAATTGATTTGCTAAATGTGACGTCATTAAAGTTTCGTAATCTCATAAGGCATAATAAAAGCATTTTGAGATTTGGGAAGTCTCCTCAAAGACTATAGAAGACACAAGACGTCACTCATATCGTTTTGAATGGGGAAAAATGTAATGTCAATATGGTTGCTCTAGCAAAGGAAGCCCCGCTTTCAAGTAAAGTAGCCAATTGTTAATCGATATAAACCGACGATTCTCCAGGGGAGGGGCGAACGCACTGGAATCTCAGTGAATACTTGCCTCACAGACACGAGGAATGTATCTACATAAACTTTAAAACAAACCAAACTACACTTAAAAACAAATTGTAATTTTGTAATCTGTATGAAATTAACAGGAGGTATACATTACCTGACAAAAGTTTTGTCGTCGATCCCAGTTGATCTAGTTGATCATTTGGAAAAGTGGCAGAAGGTAGATTTTTCAGATGAATCAACTGCTGAACTGCATCCCAATCATCACAAATACTGCAGAAGACCTACTGGAACCCGCATGGACCCAAGATTCTCACAGAAATCAGTCAAGTTTGGTGAAGGAAAAATCATGGTTTGGGGTTACATTCAGCATCTGAAGAGAGATCTGCAGAGTGGATGGCAACATCAACAGCCTGAGGTATCAA
>CAIGQV010019086.1:74904-90083 GCA_903798115.1 Danio jaintianensis
AAATTCCAAGTATGGGACACCATACTTGGCCACACTACACTTCACTCCTCTTGTTCTCCTCCTGCACCCTATTCTTGTCTCCTGTATACAGGGTCACAGGCTACTGGATGTCCGGCGCCATGATATGGGTCAAGGATGGGCAACTTCAGTCCTGGAGGGCCATTATGCTGCAGAGTTTAGCTCCAACTCTAATCAAACACATCTGCCTGTAGCTTTCTAGTGATCGTGAAGACACAGATTAGCTTGGGTGTGGGTGTTGGGTAGCTTTAGGGTGTGTTTGATTAGAGTTGGAACTAAACTCTGCAGGACAATTGCCCATCCCTGATCTGGCTCATCACTTCTTGGTAGATCGAGAGGGGCATGAACTGGAGGAAAGAACCTGGATACCAGCCCAGGACTTCCTAGACTGCTCACTCATCAAGGGTTTTTTCCACTCTTTATTTTTGCCAGTCACCAGGGTGCATTCATTGGGTGGGGGTACTGTCATGAGTTCTGTTTGATGTTTACTTTTTTAACAGTTTATGAGGTAGTTCCAGCTCTCGCTTTAAGGCTGATTTATACTTCTGCGTCAAGCACACACGTATGCTCCGGCACAGCCTTTGCGCAGTCGCAGACCCCTCGCCGTGGCTGACGCCAACGCTGATGCGCACCTCTCAAAAAATGTAACTACACGTCACAACGATGCGTAGCACAAGCTCTGTGATTGGTCGGCTTGGTAGCGGTGATAAGTGTGAGCGGTGCTGAGAGCCGCGAGCCCGATGGAGCGATTGTTTACAAGTGTCGAGTCCTATGACATAGCTCCAGATGGAAACTATTGTTTTGTTTACCTTATGATTAAAGTTGCTTCACATCCACCGGTTTCCTCCTCTGAATGAGCGAGTTTTAGCTACTTGTACATTAAGGTAGCGTTCAGAAAAAAAAAAAAAAAACCCTTGAAGAAACTCGACACAGAGGAACATAAAAACCTACTGCCAGCTAGCGTTTCGGAAGTGTTATTTCAGAGCAACACAAACAGCATGCAGAAGTATAAATGCACGGCTATGCGCAAGGCAAGCGCAGTGGGTCCCGCCGATCACTTGACGCAGAAGTATAAATCAGCCTTTACCACACTAGGCAGTCAAGTTTCTTTTTTGTCCCTGCTGTGTCAAAGGGGTCCAACTGATGTCATTTTAGTTGCCGTAATAGTTTTCTGTTAAATAAATCCAAGAAACTGCATTTTTGCATTTGGGTCCTTTTTTCCCTCTCACCTATGACATACAGCATCAATGACTTTCAGTGTTGCTCTTTATTAAATGTGTTGGGGCTCCACTAGAGAAGTTTTTTTCAAGGCAATACATGAGGTCCTGGATTTAGCCATTATTTAACTGACAATTGCAGCACAATTGTTAATTGATTGTTAAAGTTTTTCTTATTTGCATTTTTATTCAATGTTTGACATAATCTCAACTAAAACAGGAGTAACAGAGTAGCAGAGTTCAGATCAACACAGCTTGGCTACTGTTTATTATTTTCTCACCCTCAGTTTGAACATTCTTTGACATAAATAAATAACTGATTTCGGCATTTAGCAATAGTGTCTTGAAGCAGGCGGAACAGCATTTCATTGGTTAGAAGATTTGATGAGAAACTGAAGTATGAGGTGGTCAAAAAAAAAATCGTTTACGCAAGTGACAAACCTAAAGATTTGACTGTTTTAATCTTCTAAATGCAAATGTCACTGTTTTGGAGCGCACTAGATTACAAATTACCTTAAGACTTTTAATTTCACAGGATCTTTAATTTAAATGAAATCTATTTTGTCAAATAAAATGTTTGCATTTTGAAAATGTAACATTGTTTTCACAATTCAACCACTGATTACAGCCAATCAACAATTTGAATCATAATTTTCTTTCCGTCTGAAAATGAGTTTATTTTAGTTGTATTTTGGCATATAGATCAGCATAACTGTATATATCAACTTAAATTGATCAGTTTCACTTCACAATCAAATCTTTCAAGCCATCTTAGCAATATTTTAAGTGTCTTCTTTAGAGAAGACATTGCACAAAGTGAAACAAAACCACCACAGTAAACCATTATTTAAATGTCAAGTGTGAATCAGCTGACAGCTGCAAAGACACGGGCACTAGAAACCAGTTAATAGGTAATAAAAATTACCTATTAACCCAGCTGAACAGATACACCTCTTTTAACCTTTGCTCAAGATGCTTCCATTGTGATGCATTCAACACTTCTTCAACATGAGACAAAAATAAGCAATAACACTGAAAATTTGGATTGTACCAAGTGACGGGTACGTATAAAAACATCATATACCAATAGATTGTTTATTTTACCATTATTTCAATGGGGTTTGGTCTGTATGATACTATATTTCTCTGTTCAAAGAGTCACTTGTGGATCATATTGTTACACTCGCATAGCTTTGGATAACATGACTTAAAAATAATGTATTAATAACGCAAACATACTAAATTGAATGCTTATTTTATTTGCCTTAAGATGACAGCTAATAAGTACTTCTAGCATGTTGTTGGTTAAATATTTATTCAAGTTTCTGCTATGGTCGTTTTATCATGAGAAACTAACTGACAGGAGATGGAAAAAAACAACAACAATGGTCACGAAAATAATCTCTCTTATAGACAGACCATCATGAGGAATAAACACGGGGTTAATCTGCTTCTGGGTACATGTGTGTTTGTGGTAATGTCAGCACACAAATGTCTGACATTTTCATCCGAACATCCACTACCAAGCTCTTCAGATACCCAGCGGAAGGACAAACCGGAAACGCGAGGAAATGGTTAGTGCGTTGGTTTATTATTATTCATGCATTTGCATCAATAACGAGTAATAATTGTCAGTAATAATAAAAAAAACTGCAATGATAATCATCTAAATCATCCTGAATTACTGAGTAACTCCATAAATTATACATAAAAAACGTAAAGAGTTGTCTGTATAAAACGCTTCATGGGTTTTCTCCTTTTATTTACACTTTCCAATTGCATTATGGGACCTTGATCTCTGCTAAGAGACATTTTAATGTTAAAACGTAACTCGACAGATTAACAAAGTGACTTTTGTTGACATCCTTAGTCATATTATCCTATAGGAAATAATAAATGTAGAAATAAATTAATAACTGAAAAGGTACTGCGGCTCATTGTTCGTCACTTTCTTTTTGTTTTACTGTACCGTAATTTGCATGACCGACCCAGACAATACAACTAAAATGTCAATAAAAGTCACTTCATTAAACTTTTGAACATCAAAAGTTGTTGTCAGAGGAGAGGTCAAAGTCTCATAACGCCATTTAAAAGCCTAAATGAATGAATAACATCAATGAATCGTGAGCTATAAGCAACAATTAAAAGATTTTTTTATTATTATTATTTTTTGTTCCATTTTTTGTTTTTTGAACATGCCAATCAGTGTCTTCAAGATCACTAGAAATGTATAAGCAGGTGTGTTTGATTAGAGTTGGGTGCTAAACTGTGCAGGACACCGGCCCTCCAGGACCGAGTTTGCCCACCCCTGGTATAATGCTGATTGGCTGAAAAACATTCTAAAGCTGCGGTCACACTGCACTTTTCTCCCCATAGACTTCCGTTCATACGCACACGAATGCGTCAGACCGGAAACGCAAGCTCGTGCGACAAGTGTCGCAGTTCGCTGCGTTGGAAAGTTCAAGCTTGGTGAACTCTGAGTGAACTCTTGGTGAACCTACGAAATCGCATCACTGCATGAGACCAATCGAAGATCCAAACATGACCTCTCTGGACAGAAATTTAAAATATGGGCAATCTCTCGCTTTTTAAAATGTCTAATCATCTTGTTTAATCCCGCCCCTTTTTGCAGCGCCGTACAACAGAATTTCGCATGCTCAAACTCTAGTGTGACCGTGGCTTCAGGTGTGGAGTTATTATTTTCAATTATTTTCACACACAACTAAAGCAGGTCTTGACCACATTACAGTTTCACATCCAACATAATCTCACGGCAATTTGTAACTTTTTTTGATTTAGTGGCTAATTCGTATTCATTTGTATGTGTACGTGTCTCAAGCCGCGGTCACACTGGACTTTTCTCCCCATAGACTTCCATTCATACGCACGCGAATGCGTCAGACCGGAAACGCAAGCTTGTGCGACAAGTTTCGCAGTTCGCTAAAGTTCAAGCTTGGTGAACTCTGACCTGCAAAATCGCATCGCCTGACTGCGTAAGACCAATCGAAGATCAAAATATGACCTTTTTAAACGTCTAATAGTTTGTCATAGCTCGCATACTGTTTTTCGAATACTATGAATTCGGAGATACTACTCTGCTCGCATACTGTTTTTAACGTACTATATAGTATGGAAGTATGCAATTTCGGATGCAGCCTTATTTAATTGTAAAAACAAAAGCAGTTTGTAAAAGTGACAGTAACAGGACTACATTACCCATGATGCTGTGCAGGAAATTCCACCAATCAGTGCATATATTGCAATGAACTTAAAATGTGTCGTTTCTGAAGATATAAACAGTAACTTTAACTGTATTTCTTTGCTGTTGTTTTTTTAACTGATGAATTATATATGGTAACCTGTTTTGTCAGTCACAGGATCATTGGGAATCGTTGAAAACCAGTCTGCCTGGCCCGCTGTTCTTGGTGCTTTGACAGCAGTGTTTTCCACCGGTCTCCTGATAGCCCTGGCCGTCAGGTACCACTTCTTCCGATGGTGTCTGGCCAGAAACAATCACGCTTTATTACCTGAGGAAGAAACCGAGAGCCAAAACGGAGCTCTGGAAGGAGAAATGCCAGTGCGAGGCATGAGGGGCAGAATGATCCACACTGGAGAAAGTTCAGACGATGAGGAAGAGGAAGAGGATGATGACGGCTTCATCGAGGACAACTACATCCCAGCGAGTGTTAGAAAGGAAGCAGAGGAAGAGGAGAACCTACAGGATGAAGATGAGGAGGACAGTGATGATGAACTGGTCAATGATATAACCTGATCCACGTACACTTACACATAGAGATTGTAATCGCTATGGCATTAATGATTTTATTAAACGTGGACGCACTCCAATAATAATAATAATACAGGTAATCATTTAAATTCTTACAGATTTCTGTTTCAAGTAAATTATATTTTTCAAACACTGTTCATTAAAGAATACATGCCAAAAGGTAGCTATGCATACAGACGTTTCTGTGCATTTCATATGTCTGTTTCAAGGAATTTGTGGGAAGTTCAGCCAACATCATGTGTGCCATAATGTTAATTAAAGGCACAGTATGTCATTTTTACATATACATTTAGTAGACATGACTTACAATTGAGGGCGGCACGGTGGCTCAGTGGTAAGCAATGTCGCCTCACAGCGAGAAGGTCGCTGGATTGAGTCCCAGCTGGGCCAGTTGGCATTTCTTTGTAGAGTTTGCGTGAGTTTCCTCAGGGTGCTCTGGTTTCTCCCACAGTCCAAACACATGTGCTATAGAGTGCGAGAGTGTATGGGTGTAGTACTGGGTTGCGGCTGGAAGCGCATCCTCTGCGTAAAACATATGCCAGAATAGTTGGCGGTTCATTCCGCTGTGGCGATCTCTGATAAATAAGGTACTAACCCAAAGGAAAATGTATGAATGAATGACTTACAATTGAGGAGGCATTCAGCGATTCAACAAGAAGAGGCAATACACACAAGAAGTGCTAATTATACAAAGGAACTGTAATGGGGCGTTCACACCAGACGTGGCTTGAACTTTTTGAGTATACTTGCTTCATTCGCACGTGAAATTCACTTCACAATAGACGCGGATTCATGGGAAGGGGAAGGGCGTCTGTCTGCCTGGTGACTCTAGTTTCGTTGCTAATGCTAACATGGATTTTATTGAGAGAGTAGCGGTGCTTTATGTGCTTTAGGAAGGCTGAAAAACAAAAAAAGGACACCAACTACAGGCGCTACATCATAATCACGCCCCTACTAGAGCAGGCTCCTGATTGGTTAACGCGGCGTGGAAGTTCAGATTTTTAAACTCGAGAATGAATCGCACGTTAAGTGCGCCAAATGCTCGAAATATTCCATTCGTGCCGCTTCCTTCACGCGAATAGCGCCGCAGGATGCCGTCTTTGCATTGAATTAACATGTAAATTACTTGCGCTTGATGCTTCATCCGCGTCTGGTGTGAACGTACCATAAGGAGGGGGGAATGCTTTTTTAATAGAGAGAAGAGTGTTTCTACAGGTGGTTTGTCAAGCCCACTCATCTGCGTGAAGCTCACTTCATAAATCCACAATGTTTTTTTGTAGGTATGGAGTGATTGTAAGGAAGCGTCTGGTGCAAATGTGCAAAAACTGGTGCAAGTGTCGGTTAAAGTGTCAGAGAGATGAAAGAGTGTGTTTTCTACAGGTGGTTTGTGAGTTGGCTTTTCATTGCTATAGAGCACTTGTTCACAACAAACAAAGGCACATTTTGATTACATCATGACCCAGTGTGGAATCATGGGAGTTGTAGTCTTCATTACATCCTACGAGATTCCTGCATAAATCATGATGGATGAGCTAAAGTATTAGCTCACTTATATTATATTAACACGTATTATCATAGTAGTATGAAACAGAGAAATGCTGAAAGCTGTTGATGTGAAACGAGAAAAAGGCTAAAGCATTTGCTGATAAGAGAGGAGTGTGACAGTATGAAAGCAGCAGAGCTTTTATTATGGCACAATTCACTGCTTCCTGTTCTTCCACTCACTCGTGGAGAAGAAGCTGCACTGTGTTATCATACTAATTACATTTTAAAGTTCTGTTATAATGCTGCTCCGTGCAGTCTAATAAAACATATCTTTGGTGTTTCCCTGTTTTCTATATAACCAAACTGGAAGTAAAGAGTGTGTGAGGTCATTAGCATTATCACTAGTTAAACTTGCTTATTTTTCTGGATTTGAACATTCTTCATAACATTAACAATAATGTGTTCACAAGTCAGCAAAATATAAAACAATGCTTTAGTGGCTTTTGGATATTTTTTAGGAAAATATACTACATATTGTGCCTTCAATGCAAAAAAAAGAATACTGCCTCCTATATTTAGCGACTTTTCAGACCCCCCTAGCGACAAATTTTCAAAAAAGCGACTAGCGACATTAATGGAGATTTTTATAGACTCTCATGTGTCTGTACTGTACCTTTCCTACTCTTCTCCACGAGCTGCGGGTGATGCCGTCGGCCCCTCCCCCGCCTCAGAGCACTCACAGGCAGCCCAGTCCTCGTACAGCAGTCTCCCACCTGCAGACCCGAGAGCAGATCGCCCCTCTGCGTACTGACGGCAAATGATTTAGCACCGCGAGTGTGAGGTATTTCCCTTGTACAGTCACACTTTTCCGTCACTTGCTTTTCCTTTGTTTTAAATTTAACCGTTTCATTTGACTGTTTGGGCGTCACGGTGGCGCAGTGGGTAGCACGTTCGCCTCACAGCAAGAAGGTCGCTGGTTCGAGCCTCGGCTGGGTCAGTTGGCGTTTCTGTGTGGAGTTTGCATGTTCTCCCCGTGTTCGCGTGGGTTTCCTCCGGGTGCTCCGGTTTCCCCCACAAGTCCAAAGACATGCGCTATAGGTAAATTGGGTAGGCTAAATTGTCCATAGTGTATGAATGTGAATGAGTCTGTATGGAAGTTTCCCAGTGATGGGTTGCAGCTGGAAGGGCATCCGCTGTGTAAAACATATGCTGGATAAGTTGGTGGTTCATTCCGCTGTGGCGACCCCAGATTAATAAAGGGACTAAGCCGAAAAGAAAATGAATGAATGAATGAATTTGACTGTTTATTCTTTTCTTGTTCACAATCACAGATATTTTAGTGACAGTTTCGGAACGTGTCTGAGTTTATTACGTCTGAGAGATTACTGCAAATTCACTACACTTCTATACTGATATACTGTATTCAAACAGCAATACATTTAGTTAAATTGACATGCATACATAAAGCTTAGTGCAAATATAAATACCCCTTTATTAACCATAGGCTGTTAAACAAACAGAAACGGTTGGATGTGATGACGTCAGTAATATGCAAATTGTATTAAATTTTTTGTTGTTTTTCTTTTTTTAAACAATGCAATCTTAGATAAATATTGAAATTATTTGTTTTGCACAATAAATTAAAACTGTGTTTAGACTACAAGACTTCTGATCATATTAGCCTACTGGGACGATTAATCAAAGGGGATTTTCATGTCCATTTTGTCAGTAAAGTTGGTTCTAATCCTCCAGCTCATGCTTTCAGATGAAGTAACATTTACTACATAGAGTCGTTATTAACTAACAAGCTACACAAAACCGGATTCAAAATGCTAAATTGATTTAATCAGACGATAATGACATTGGCTTAATCGTTCTGTGATAATGAAAGCTGTTTGCATAGTTATATATATATATATATATATATATATATATATATATATAGTCAATAACATTTTTTTACTTCCAAATTCATTCAAGTGTAATTCATAAATCCTTCTGTCTGATGATTCTGTAGTTGTGTGATTATTAATCACACTGAATCAATGAGAGCAGTTAAAACTGCATATAATGCAAGACTTTAGGGATTTCCTTAGTTTCTTCTTTGTGGGTGTTTGGAGTATTCATGTGAGAGCGCCCTCTTGCCTTCAGAGATTTACTACTGATCACAGAACTGTTCTTTCCTGACAAGATGTGCATGACATTTGGCCGCTTTGCTCATTTGCGATTTCATTTCGATTAATCACCATGCAAGGCATCTAGACCATACTCTTTTATTTTTTTTTGGCCCTAGTGTTAACATTCACTTTAAACTTTTATCTGAAATCGGTGTTTACATTAATCATCTAAAAAGGATTCTGTTGCTGATTGCTTTGGTTCATTTCAAGACATCTCTCTCTTCGGGCATTCAAAAATGCATGCAATATAAATTCATATGATAAGTTAGGAAGGTTGTTATCGCAGAATAAAGCCCATAAGGCTTATCGGCTTATTGTATAAGACTGAAGGGCTTTTTTCTGTGAAGACAACCATCGATTCCTGGATGTTCTTTATCCTGCTAATTACATGGGTACTTTCCACAAAATACACAAATTAGTCACAAAACATTGTTCTGAGCCATAATAGTTTAATAATTATTTAATTAAAAGCAAAGCTGACAGAAACAAAACCATCTGAGTGAAGCTGGTGAAGCATACTGAAACCTGGGCATTTTTAGTCACAAGATGGCCCCAAACTAACAAAAACATTTAAGCTTACAGGAATTAAACCGGTAGAATGATATTAAGTTTCTTAGTCGTTCACAAAACGGCGCCAAACAGACAAAAAGCGGCCTGACAGATAAGCAGATACAAGTGAATGTGGATGTAAGTACATGTAAACGTTTTCAGTGAAGCGAGTATTCCAGACAGCCGTGTAATAATAATACATAAGCCATGCCTTCCTTGGATGGTTCTTGGATTTGTGTTGGCTTTGCAAACTGCAACCTTATAAATGTAGCTAATGCTTTTATAGAGTTGTCAAACATCACTGCATTTGCTCCTGAATATTTATTTTATGCAACAAAACAAAACAAAATCTGCTAATCTAATCACTTTTTCACTTCAGATTTCTAAACATTACAAACCATAAATAAAACAACAACAACAAAATAAAAATAGGCTACCATTTAACCTAATGATGGCAAGTAGGTCTAATCATGATACTATTACATGTGAAATAAATGTAATAGTAGTGCCAAAACTCAAGGGTTCAACCATCTGGATTGTAAAGTGATCACCAACAGAACACATATACTGCATGGGTACCAGCCCAGTAAACAGCTTTAAAATAAAAACAACTTAATATTCTCAACTTAGTTAAAATAGTATTATGATTTTTGAAATGCGTTAAGCTACATGGTTATATCCAGTTTTGCTCAACACACTCTCATGGGAATAAGTAACCTACAATTTCTATTTAACTCTGTTATTAATTGGTGGCAAACTGAATAGGCCTATATTATGTAGTTTGTTTGTTTTTGTTTCATCTGTGTAAGCACCACTGTCTGGTCGATTTACAGGGGAAGCTTCACCCACGTTTTGTTCTAAAAAAATCCAATGGTCACTTGAACAATTGTAGAAATCTGTAGAAAAGGAGGTGAAGTGTAGAAAAAATGTGTCTTTTAGTTTCTGGCGCTATCTGTAGAGCGCTGTGTGGATTGACAGGCTTGCAAATGCACAGTAGACAAAGTGTTTTCCTGCATATTTTTCCAGAGAAAGGCATCACTTACCCAGAATGAGGCGGAATTTGAAAAATGCATGTTGACAGAAGTATTCCAGTATAGTTCTCTCAAATTTTAAGTGGCCAGTGTAGTTGAGATATTAGTAATGTCTTCTGATGTTTAAAATGTAAAACTGATGTAGGTACTTTAACGCATTGTATGTTGTCATGTAACAGACTGCAAAGGTATTGGTCTTTGGTGCTGGGTGAAATGGAAAAGATCTTTAACATGCAGCTGGATTTTGACCCAGTTTCATTGATTTTGGGTATACCTAATGGACACATTTTTCATCAGCTAATAAGAAATTGTATAATATATTAACCTTTGCCGCCAGAAAACATATTTTACTTAATTGGATTAGTGATAAACCTCCATCACTTAAGGGTTGACACAAAACCATTTTTGAGTTAATTCCCCTGGAACATCTTTCCCATGTTTTACACAAAAAAAAACAGAAATTGTTTTCAAAGTTTGGACTCCATATTTGGATTATTTGGAACTTAGTTTTTGCCCTATCATGCTAAAAGGAATATTGTAACTGTATTATTATCTGAAACATAAGCAATGTTTTTAGCCCTTTTTCTGATCTAAAAATTTCTGATCTTTTCTGTTTTATTTGGGGTAGTCCTGTTTTATATGTAATCTGAGCTTTTTTTTTTGTTTGTTTGTTTGTTTGTTTGTTTTTTCCCCTTTTTTTGTTTCTCTCCATTGTTTTGTGTTGATATTTTTCTTTGCATGTCTTTTGAAGATGTATTGTTATGTCTGTATTATTGTGAAAATCCAATAAACATAATTATATATATAAAAAAAGTAATGTCTTCTGAGATACAACATTCCAAGGCATTCCAAGGTTTTGGCAAATGTTTTGGTTTCAAGTTGTTCTTCAGGCTCAAACTTTGAGCTTGCCAGACACCTGGAGGAATAAACATCCACAGAACTTCAGAACAGGACTGTCAAGTTTACATTAATTTCAAGCCACATAGATCACCTTTGATCTACAGTATTCAGCATTCATACCCAAATGATTTTCACTGGCAATGAGGCATATATATATATATATATATATATAAATATATATATATATATATATATATATATATATATATACAACAGTTGTATACAGTTCTGTCTGGTTCTCGAATCTGATTGGCTAATAGCCTTGTGATATTCTGCAATATCAGAACTCGTACAGCCTCTTCACTCTTGTGTATTACTCTGCCTACACGAGTGGCAAGCAGAGGACTACAGTTTGACAAATATTGCAGCTGTTGGACAACATAATGTACTTTTGAGGCTTTTTTAGGCGAGAATGCAGTTGTTTAGATTGCAACTATGCAGTTTATTTATAAGGATAGTGCCTATTATATATATTTTTCATTTCTGAGATACAACGCAGAGCAGAGCAAAGACGGTTGACGTTGTCCATCCACAAGATGGCGTCAGAGACCGCACATAATAAGCCCTTAGAAGAGAAAACCTCTCGTAAAAAACTACAAACTACAGCTGATCAAATCATTATAAATCTGATAAGTGATATTCTAAGTCGATCTCTCTCTTTTGTATGTTGTAGTGCTGTATTTATACCATAGTAATTGTAGTGCATTGAGTGTGAGATGGGACTCACAGGAATGCATGCATTTTGTGTCGGCCACTCTTTGTATAACCCTGAGTTACTTTTTGGTTGGCCATCTGTTTGTTTCTAATGCGTCTCCTGTTTTCGTTACTGCAGACTAGTTCAGTAAAAAGAAAGAAGAAATGCCCGCATGTTTTTAGCGTTTTTCATTATCGCAAACAGTAATCTGCTAGTGTTGGCGCTGCTTTGTTAATTATTATTAATTATTATTGTTAATTATTGTGATCTCCCGATTGCAACAGAGAAATACTGGGAGATATTTCTGTAGACTGATGGCATTTCATTCAGTTTAGCCTTATAATCTTAAAATGTGAGCAAAATCCCCTGTTTTGTCATCACTTTAGACATCACGCTAGAGAATCATTCAAATACTAGCTCTAAAGTGACGTTGGTGAATGAGCAACGGTTTCTGATGTTCTGACGTCAGCTGCAGATGTGAATGAATGGCAAAAGAAAGTAGTTCCTCTTACAAAAGGGTTTTTAGACTCTCTGTGTTTGATTTTCTTTTTTTTTATACACACGATTATGCCGTCGAACTGTTGTATAAACGCAATATTACACTCATAGCAGTGCGATGTGGCTGTATATCGGCACTGGTGGGACACTAAGCACACCTCCCACCAGTGCTGATATGCAGCCATATTGCACTGCTACTCATGTGATATTGCTCATATATATATATATAAAGATTCAAAGTAACTAGTAACTATTTACTTGAGTAATTTTTCCATTGGATACTTTTTTACTCTTTTAGAATTGTTACTTTTACTTGATTTTTTTTTCAGTTTCGTAGGCAATGTCTCAATACAACTTACACAATGTGAGGTCGAATTTATTTTTTAACGTGCGAAAATTACAGATGAAAATGTCAAATTCCGTGTGCAATAACCTTTACTCAAGTAACTTTTAAGATTGTTAAATTTACTTGCGTAAAATTCCCTCAAGTACTTGTACTTTTACTTGAGTATAGATTTTGGATATTCTGCCCACCTCTGCTCACAACAAATTCGACTGACTATAAGTTGAATCCCTCCATGGTGGATTCCTTTGGCTCGTCACAGTATACACTCTCACCCTCTGCCGCCTTCGCCTCCTCATGTTTCTCCTTCCCTGCACATAAACCATCCCTCCATAGGCCGCCACACCGAGCACCACAGCGCTACCACAGGCCAGGAGGGTCCCTCCAGAGAGCAGCATGTCTGTCTGAGAGAGACTGAGCAGCGTTATCCCGCAGACCACCAGTGCCAAACCAGTGAAGAGCAACAGTAAGGGGTCTACAGTTCCTCCGCTGCGCAGTTGCTCGATGCGTCTGCGGTTGCGAATGCAGCCCATGTCCTGCACGGCCGAGCTGAGCAGTTGCTTCATGAGGACTACTAGCGCCAGCAGACACAGGGTGGAGCCCACAGCCAAACGCCACAGCACTGAGGGTCCCACAGAGGAGGAGGCAGTGGAGAGGAGACCCACACCGGCTGAACCCAGACTCAGGACCATGGCCACGGAGAAGCAGTAGCACAGGAGAGAGACGTGCGGTTTGTTGAACCACCACAGCTCCACCTGCTCCTCCACGGCGGGATGCTGGAGCCACGGGGGGTCTGCTTGCAGGTGAAGGGGACGTCCGCGACTCAGCACACCCAGCGGGAGAAGCTCCATCTCAGGGGTCGACTGACAGGCGGAGGTCTCACTGTCAAACAATTGTTAACACCACACTGTAAAAATGCTGGGCAATCGATTTGTGTTGGGATAACATGAAGGAATTAAGTTAACTTATTAATTTTTTACAAATTTAAGTGGATTGAACATAAAACAATTAAGTTGTTAATTAACTAAACTCAAGGATTGTGTTGTCTCAGCTTATTTTAATTAAGTAGTTTCAACAAACAGCAAACATCATTTTTTGAGTGCATTAGTGGCTGCCCATTTTACACATTTTTTCTGGAATAGTGAAAAAAAAGTTTGCATTATAAGCAATGCGCCAAACCATCCAGCAAAAAGACGAAGCACAATCTTACAAAATTTGAAGGAATTGTGTGGAACCCAGCATTTTACAGTGTTTATATACATATACACACTGTAAAAACTGCAGTGTTCCACAAATTCCTTTATGTTGTCCCAACACAAATCGATTAAGTTAACGATTAACGATTAAGTGGATGTAACATAAAACAATGAAGTTGTCCCAACAAAATCTCAAGAATTGTGTTGTTTCAGCTTATTTTAAATAATTTGCAGAAACAAGCAGAATTATTATTTTTTTGAGTGTATGGACACAATGTTAACGCATACGATTAGTCTGATAGCGATTAATATGTCTTTAGCGCAAATCAATTGTTTGATAAGGTTTGACTCAACTTCTTGCTGTCGCCATCGACTTTTAATATGAGAATACATAAACTGTATCTGTACTTTTTCCCTTTGGGCAAGCTAAGAATAAGATATTAAAGAATAAGAATAAGATATTAAAACTAGATGATCTGTTTCCTTAAACAAGATTGTCATACATATTTACACAATTACATATTTACAGGTAAGTCCTATTAAAATTTGTGATTAATGTAGATTAATCAGAGATCATGATTTCGATTACATTGTTTTAATATATATATATATATTAGGGGTATATATTTTAGTTTTTAAAATTAAACTATATACATTTTTAAGGTCGATATTATTAGACGGGTTAAGAATGTTTTTGATTGTCTACACATCAAACCACTGTTGTCCAACGACTTGCCTAATTACCCTAACTTGCCAAATTAACCTTTAAATGTCACTTTAAGCTGAATTCTAGTATCCTGCAAAATATCTAGTAAAATATCATGTGCTGTCATCATGGCAAAGACAAAAGAAATTAGCTAACACAAATTAGTTATTAAAACTACTGTTTAAAAAATGTCTTGAAAAATAATGAACATTTTACAACACTTCTATCTTTGATGGCTTAAATAAGTTATTGTTAAAAATCTATTTTCTTATTGCTTCCAGAACCTGATTGTTCTCAATAGGGTTCAGTGTGTTCATTTTAAACTGTAAGGTAACTAAATACATTAAATATTAAGATGGCTGATGTAAAAAAAAAACACAGGCTGTGTTTGCAATAAGTTACTTACTAAAAACAGTGTACTGTACAGTAAATTAACATCCACGATTAAAAGAATGAGTTGCATAATTTAATATTGCTACACAGTTGTCATTTTGCATGTTTAATTAAAAGAGTGACCGTTATCTCTTAAATACACACACACACACACACACACACACACACACACACACACACACACA
>CAIGQV010019086.1:90093-130436 GCA_903798115.1 Danio jaintianensis
ACACACACACACACACACACACACACACACACACACACACACACTATATATATAACAAAAATGTGGCTGATCTGTGTTTGAATATGCAAACACAAAAAAATCAACAACCAGTCAGTAATCATTCATTCATTCATTTTCTTTTCGGCTTAGTCCCTTTATTAATCTGGGGTCGCCACAGCGGGATGAACCGCCAACTTATCCAGCATATGTTTTACGCAGCGGATGCCCTTCCAGCTGCAACCCATCACTGGGAAACATTCATACACACTCATTCATACACTACGGACAATTTCGCTTACCCAATTCACCTATAGCGCATGTCTTTGGACTTGTGGGGGAAACCGGAGCACCCGGAGGAAACCCACGCGAACACGGGGAGAACATGCAAACTCCACACAGAAATGCCAACTGACCCAGCCGAGGCTCGAACCAGCAACCTTCTTGCTGTGAGGCGAACGTGCTACCCACTGCGCCACCGTGTCGCCCCCAGTCAGTAATAAGTTTCCAAAATGTAAGTACGCAATATATTTTAAGACAGACATGACTGAAAGGGAAGATCATTTGCAGTTCATTAACTGAGACAGACAACTGATACAGTAACCCATAAATTGATTCAGTGAGTTCATTCACCCGAAGGAGTCAAAGCTCTTGAGTGAGTCAGTATATTTGACTCACTGTCCATTTTAAACATTAATACACTAATATCACTAGCTTGTAAAGTGAAATATCCAGTTCATATTCAGCCTGTCTAAACTGTGATATTTTGTGCACTGAAGCATACTTTGCTAACATTACAGTAGTTCAAAGTTGGTAGATGTACCTTAATGTAAAATAATGACAAACTATATGTTATATATGGTTAGTTAGCACTGTCGCCTCACAGCAAGAAGGTCGCTGGTTCGAGTCCTGGCTGGGTCAGTTGGCATTTCTGTGTGCATGTTCTCCCCGTGTTGGCGTGGGTTTCCTCTGGGTGCTCCGGTTTCCCCCACAGTCCAAACACATGCGCTATAGGTGAGTTGAATAAACTAAATTCATTCATTTTCTTTCGGCATAATCCCTTTATTCATCTGGGATCGCCACAGCGGAATGAACCGCCAACTTATCCAGCATATGTTTTACACAGCGGATGCCCTTCCAGCTGCAGCCCAGTGCTAGGAAACACCCATACACACTCATTCACACACATACACTATGGCCAATTTAGTTTATTCACTTCACCTATAGCGCATGTCTTTGGACTGTGGGGAAACCCACGCCAACACCGAGAGAACATGCAAACTCCATACAGAAATGCCAACTGACCCAGCCAGGACTCAAACCAGCAACCTTCTTGCTGTGAGGCGACAGTGCTAACCACTGAGTCACCTGAGTTGAAACAACACAATTTATTTTTTGTTGTTGTTGTTGGGGGTGGTGGAGGCAACTTAATTTATTTATGTTCAATCCACTAAATTTGTGAAAACAGAAAAGTGAAGTGAAACGATTTGTGTTGGGACAACATGAAGGAATTGTGTGGAACCCAACAATTTTACAGTGTACAACATGCCTACATTACCTTAGTTCATGTAATTAAAATAAATTTGTATTATAACTTTCATCATAGACAGCACTTTCCTCCCCCTGTAAATTAGCAGCTTTCCATGTCTTGTGATTCACGTTTCATTAAAATATGCTTTTGTATTACGTTATGGCACCTTGATCTCTGCTTCAATAACTTTTAATGTTGAAAAGTTGGAAAAAGTTTTCTTTTATTCTTTTATTAAACTTCTATTGACATTTTTATAAGTGTGAAGTGATATATTCTGTATATTCACATACCTTTTTCATATTTCTTGTACAATATTTAGTTTCAAACTACTAAAATGTCAATAAAAGCCACTTTGTTAAACACGAAAAGTCGACAGAGCACAAATCAAAGTCCCATAATGCAATAGTCATCATCGTAAATAGACATAAAACACCTGTGAGTCACAAAATACATAAACTGTTAATTAACAGATAAACCACTGAGGTATTTGTAACAAATGGAGATCTTCCTCACCTTTCATCTGTGCATGTTTCCAGTCTTCAATTCAGATTAAGGTTTTGAAATTTCCACAAGCATCATCATCATCATCATGTATCAGCAGACATCCATTCCTGTGTATAAAAATTATCCAAAATGATTGTAGAAAGAATTTTAGACAGCTTAATTCTGCCAAACACACACACAGCAGTCTAAAACGCACTCTCTTTGGCTGTAGCACAGGACTGCAGTGTCACATCTCTCTGCATTTTTTGTGTGATTGTTTACCTGTCTCTCTCTTTCTGTGGTGTGTCATGGTGTAAGCAGACCTGACACTGGTGCCAAGCGATGACATGCGCGTCCCGTTGTCTTCTTCTGCCACATTCCAGCCGGACAATAAGACCTTTCTCATTGTCTTCTTCAATGTGACACACTAGGCAGCATGGAGAACACACAAATGCTCACAAATCACACACACATGCGAAAGGCGAGCAGGCCGACTAAGATGCAGGGATGTCTTTCAAGGCTTTGTGGGACAGACAATAGGCCCGACTGGAGGGGCTCATAGAGGAACATCCCACCCAGTGAATCTCTGATGTCACGCTCACAGCATAATGGAGGGTTTTGTGAATGTAAAAGATGGTGTCATTCACATGACATAAGTTTACTCCGCTTGAGTAACAATGGAGCCACTCTTCTCTGCGTTGATATGTGCGGATTGTCCAGAATGGATTGCGTGGCATGTTCACTCTTCATCAACTCCGACTTGTAGAGAAAATTCATACTGAGAAACTGGCAATATTTAAATCTGAATCATGGCCGTCCAACAAATGTCAGTCACGTTTTACAATAACGTGTCATTAGTTGATGTAAGTTAATTTATTTAGTAATGCGAAGTAAAAAGGAACTTGTTCAGCATTTATTAAAGGTGCAGTATGTATGATTGACACCCAGTGGTTGAACTAGGTATTGCACTCCAAAATCAAAATACTTTTTCACTTGGCCCCACCTATGATGACACTATGCCAGATTGACACGAGCGGCAACATTTGTATTTGAAATTCATGGAGCCTGAATTGGGGGGGGGGGGGGGGGAGGTGGTGTATTAAATAAATTCTAGGAGACGGATTAATAAATTCTATATAAATTCTACCATGTATGTTGCCAGATTGAAGTAAAAGTTCTTTGAGATTTGAAAATTTCATCAATTGTGTGAGGTGATGAGTTTCATACAAGATCTGGCAACTTGACAAACATGTCAGGGTCTTAAGGTAGGCAACAGTACAGGGTTTGTTGTCGCATTTTGCGTTTCAAAATGTGCCACACGTTCTCTTTTGGAGACAGGTCGGGACTGCAGACAGGCCAGTAAAGTACCTATCCTCTTTCTCCACAGCCAGGACTTTGTAATGTGTGCAGAATATGGTTTTGCAAAATCACTATGTACTTTTCAGCATTAATGGTGCCTCACAAAAGTGCAAGTTACCTTTGCCAAGGGCACTGACACAACCCCATACCATGACAGACCCTGGCTTTTGGACTTGTTGCTGGTAACAGTCTGGATGATCCTTTTCTTCTTTGGTCCGGTGCACACGGTGTCCATTTCTCCCCAAAAATACCTGAAATACTGATTCATCTGACCACAGAACACATTTCTACTGTGAGATGGTCCATCCCAGATACCTTCGAGCCCCGAGAAATCGATAGCGCTTCTGGACACTGTTAACATAGGGCTTCCTTTTGGCACAGTACAGTTTTAACTGGCATTTGTGGATGTAACTACGTATTTTGGTACTTGACAAAGGTTTGCCAAAGTAGTCCTGAGCCCATGTGGTGATATCGCTTATAGATGAATGAGGATTCTTGATGCAGTCCCACCTGAGGGATCGGAGATCACGGTTGTTCAGCTTAGGCTTTCGCTCTTGTCCTTTACGCACTGAAATTCCTCCAGATTCCTTGAATCTATTAATTATGTTATGCACTGTTGAAGGTCAAATATTCAAATGTCTTCCTATCTTTCTTTGAAGAACATTGTTTTTAAACATTTCAATAATTTTCGAGTTGTGTTGATTATATTGCAGTATACTGAATATTTTCTATGGCCATCTGTTGGCCTAAGAGTAATCTTGTCTTTTAGTGAACACATAAAACCCACTGTGGTCCAAGCAGAGAGACAGAGCATCCTATGAAATATGGAGATGTAGGACTGCAAAATTTTTCAACAAGACTAAAAGGAACATAAATTTAAAAAATACAAAAATAAATTATACAATATACAGTGTATATATATATATATACACTGTATTATTTTTTATTTTTTTGCATTTTGACATTTTTATGAAAACACTATAAAAGTAAACCAATATATAAAACACAAAATCTGCATATATATATATATGCAGATTTTGTGTTTATATATTGGTTTACTTTTATAGTGTTTTCATAAAAATGTCAAAATGCAAAAAAATTTAAATAATCATCAAATTATGTTTTTTGTGTAGTCAATAATATATAATATTATAAAATGTTTCTATATAAAAATTAGGTATATAAGCCATTGTCACAAAAAGGCATGAGATTCACAACCATTTAAAAAGAAATGCATCAAAGGGAAATTATGTAGTTTAATTTAAATTAATGTAAATTTAAATTAATGTAAATTAATTTATTAGACCAAAAGACTGAAAAAGTGCTTATGTAAAACAGAGGCAATTTTTGCCCTTCTTTAACAACCCTTATATTAGGTGGTAGTACAACCAAAGCCAATAGATGTACGATTATTAAGAAATATCTGGTACAACTACCATTATAAATACCAAATATTAGATTTCCATCGTTAACACTTTACAATAAGGTTGTATTAGTTAATGCATCTACTAACATGAACAAACACATAGTTAATGGTTGTTCATTGTTGTTAACTCAAGGTGCATTAACTAATGTTAACAAGCATGCATTTGGATGTTAATAATGCATTAGTAAATGTTGGACTATGATTAATAAAAGCTGTACAAGTAATGTTCATAATTAGCTCATGTTAGTAAATATTTTAACTAATGAAACTTATTGTAAAGTGTGACCTTTGCATCCAAATATTTAGCATTATCATGGTCAAAACGTTTGAATTGATTGTAAAGAGTATATACTGTTGCTCATCCTCCACTGGAGGGTGTAAAAGCCCACTGACAAACAGAGCAACTGTTTGACCAACTCTGTCCAAATGCCCTTCTGTTAAACCTCTACACTGAATCATGTTGGTTGCCTTGTCTTCATGTGTTTTAATTTTCATCTTTCACACGTACACGAAACAATCCCCTTTCCAATTGTTCGGAGATCTTTAATCCATCTTCAGATCGGCTTAATGCAGTGCGGGTCTAATAGGATCGCCGGTATTAACCTCTGGGACAAAAGCGCCAGCTGTCCCAGAGCCCCCTATTGGTCAGGCTGTAGAACAGGGTAAGAGGGTGTGGAGGGGCACACACACACACACAACACTGACCCACACTGAGAGAGTAGCACAGTGTGTGGCTGACTGTGAAGGGTGATGGGCTTTAGTAGTGACCAGCGGTGGATTGACAAGTGCTTACTCTTGGTGGAACCTGCCTGCTTGCCTGTTTGTTTTTGCCCCTTCGGTTGGTCTGTGCAATTGGGACAGGGTGTTTGTATGGCTGTTTGAGTGGCCTGGAGACGTGGACGTGTCAGCATGGCGTTGGGTGCGGTGTGGAGCCGTGTGAAAAATGTGTGCCAACAGAACGGCCTTCTCATCTTGTCGGTGTTGGCCGTGGTCATCGGATGCCTACTGGGGTTCTTCCTGCGCTCCAAACATCTCTCTGAGCAGGTTAGTTTGGGATCGCCACACCTGCTGTAACCCGCTGAATCAAAAAACACTCACCATTCCCTGTCTTCCCTGCAGTGTCCCTACTTTTCCAGCATCTTGTTCAAACTACTCATTTAAAATGAGTTGAAACAACACAATTCTTGAGGGTTTTTTTGTGACAACTTAATTGATTTATGTTCAATCCACTTAAATTAGTAAAATCGATTAGCTTAATTTAATCGATTTGTGTTGAGACAACATGAAGAAATTGTGTAAAACCCAGCATTTTTTACAGTGCACCTTCTGATATACTGTAAAAAATGCTGGGTTTCACACAATCGATTTGTGTTGGGACAACATGAAGGAATTAAGTTAACATTAGTTTTAACAAATTTAAGTGGATTGAACATAAAACAATTAAGTTGTCACAAAAAAAACTCAACAATTGTGTTGTTTCAGAACTTGAACAAACAGCAAACATCACTTTTTGAGTGTGCAATGCTTTGAACTAAAGGTTTTCCACTGACATCAATGGTTCCATGAACATTCTTTAACATCTATTGGACCTTTCCATTACACTAAAGGCTTTTTAGAGGAAAACTGTTCTTTTGGTTAATAAAATGTTGGCTACATTGAGGGGAAAAAAATATTTTAAGGAGTTGTCAAATTAATTTTGCTAGGGGGGGAACCAAAAATGGTTTTTCAATGGAACCAATACTAAGAAAAATGGAAAAAAATACTAAGAGAGCGTATCATCCTCATTAACTTATGGCAAAGGTTAACTGAATAGCTCTAGTATGACAGCAGTTGGAGATATAATATAAATGCTCAATTGACATCACATAAATGTATTTAAGTATTTTACATGCAAATTTAAATGCAAATTATATTGCATGCAACCTTTTTATTAGAATATATAAGAATATACAAGAAACCTAAATACACTGAATACGTTTAACATTAACACACTGTAAAAAAAATGATTGCTGCCTTAATATTTTTAATTGAATCAAATGAACTTTTCTAGTCATCTCAACGTACAGTACATCAATCAAACTGACAAAAATATCAAGCTAAACTTTGTATACCTGATTAACTTATTAAAATGAGTTAAAGCAACATCAAAATATTTGTTGTCTTGACTTTTTGTCATTAAATTGTTTTACAGTGCACTATTAAATGTCATTAATCAAAGCAAAATGGCTATAAAATGGTAGAGCTCACATGTTTTAAACCCTGTCTTAGAACTAGATGCAACTGAACAATTATTTTTATTATTGGACGATATATTCTTCAGTCTGTTTATTTGGCTAACTGTTTCATTGGATAAGTGAGATGTGCACTTCATCAAAGCTCTCGGTCATAAGTGAAGCAAGCATCGAGTTGTCTGAGGGATTATCAGTCAATCAACTGAAACGCTGAAGCACTACAGCTGGGAGGATCTGTCAAGTTGAAAATCTCATCCGTCTCCAGTTAAACCATTCATGCTACTAGTGAGGTTTATATTTACCTCATGATCTATGGCTTGCTGAAGTATGCAAAGTCTTTTGGTGTCTATTTGGGGGACAGAATGATAAGAGAGAAGGATATAACTGCGGTATAGTAGACAACACAGAATTGGAAGTTTTCCCATTTTCTACTTGGAAATAACATGTAGAACTCCGCTAGAAGTCAGACATCCAAGCTGTACATTTATGGCAGATCAAAGAAAACTGACTTCAGTAAGATGTGTCATGACTTCGCTTTAGAGAGGATGGCTAGTTCTGCTTCGGTCGGATTAGCGTGGTGCTACCTTATGTGAAACATATAAATAAACTTCCAAGTATGTTTACAGCATAAAATGAGTGGGAGCCCCAGTTATAAAGACTATCTCTGAGTGTATCTGTGTTTGCACTTGGTAAACAGCGGTTAAGTGCGGTGAACTGGTCACCAATCACAGTGGTTGAGTACGCGCTCAACAGCGCTTAAATTTTTGTGGGAAATGGATGTTTTTACATTTTTAGTACCAATTGGTACCAAAATTCAGTATCGTGACAACACTACTTTATAGTGCAATATATAATGTTTTTTGTTTTTCTGCTGGATTCAAAGGACAGCTAGCAATTCCTACACGCTTTAGTCACAATTGACACAATAACAAGAAATGTTATGAAATATTCACATCTCGTGCTGAAAATGTGACTGTGATGCGCAATTGAGTGAAGCGCATTGAGGTCGGAAGTGGGACATTTCACTGCTGAAATTTCACCTCCGAATGTTCCTGGATTACAGCATTAATGACTTTGTTATGAATTGATAATGACTGTTAGTGACCAACAGTTGATCAACAAGTGCTTTTTCTTGGTGGAATCTTTATTAAGCCCCCGGTATACTAAGTGAAAAAACAAACTTAATTGACATAATTTCAAACAAAATCAACCAAAACGAAAAGTTCTTTTTGTGTTCATTTCGGCAGTTCGAAACAGCTCACCAAATTAAACTTTTGGCGGAGTTTGTTTTGGCTCTTAAATATGGAGCCAGATCAGTCTCAAAAATAATATGTTTGCAAAAATAAAACTCATACATGCACAGCACATTTACAAAATCCAATTCATAAATTCAAAACACAATTCAAAAATACACAAATTTAATTTAAAAATTCAAAACACAATTTGTGAATTCACAAGTAAAAATTATAAATATTTCCCCAAATGAATTGGATTTGTGCATTTATGAATTGTGTTTTGATTTTACGAATCGGATTTGTGTATTTACAAATTGCATTTAGAATTTACGAATTAAATTTTGTAAATGTGAATTATGAATTGTAAATGGTCCATTGAACAACGGTTCCAGAAAGTGTGTAAGACAAAAACAGAATCCAAAAAATTTAATAAGTGAAGTTTATTTATAAACTAATTTCGAGAGGATCACGTGCTTATGATTGCTTGCGGCTGGTCCCGCATTATCCAATTTATGATTCACCAATCAGACAATTCCTAAGCCACTATAAATACCTTAAGTTCCATATAACAGCCATCTTCGTTTTGAAGAATCCCCCCTTCCACCCCTACTCCTCCTCCTTTCCTAGATGGGTGGCACTGTGGCCCAGTGGTTAGCACTGTTGCCTCACAGCAAGAACGTCACTGGTTCTAGTCCTTACCAAGCCAGCCGACGTTTCTGTGCGGAGTTTACACGTTCTCCCCGTGCTCATGTGGGTTTCCCCCGGGTTCCCCGGTTTCCTCCCACCATCCAAAAAAATGCAACCTAAGTTAATTTACTAATCCAAATCGGCACCATAGACATGCACCTAGTAAGTAGTTATCTCTTAAGAGCAATCACTATCTGTTCATTAGCTACTACAGCAGGGGAGTTCTCGAGATCTACCTGAGCTCAAACTCCCCTCTCGCCTTGCAAACACGAGGGAGCCCTGGGCTCGGGGATCTTATGAGCTCAGGGCTCTCTCCCGGGACAGCATGCCAAACAAGCTTTATAATCAATCATCAGCTAAGTGTGTACTCTTAAAACAAGTAAATAACAGGGTGAGAATGTGGTAAAATCTGAAAACGTGGTAAAAATCAGGTGAGGGCTTTTCTTTTTCTGGATTGCTTTTTAAAACTGTCGGTTGGGTTTAGGGAAGGAGGATGGTGGGTCAGTCGATTGGTCAGTCAGTCAGTCAAACAGTCAGTTGACAGCGGCCTCTGGTGGATTTACGCAAGAACAGCAGGTGCGAATGGCACTCGCGAGAGAAATTTGAGATCTCTAAAAGCATACACAGCGGCCTCTGGTGGATTGGCGAAAACAAAAATGCAAAAAAAAAAACGTAGCTCCTAGAACGTATTTGGCACTCTCCAGAAATGTACATCGAGGTACGTTTTCAGAATGAGCCTGGGTTGGATCACAATAGTCTTAAATCAAAAAATACATTTTAACATGAAATTTATTCCTGTGATGGCAATAAAATATATTCAAATAGAAAACAGGCATATTAAATTGTAAAAATGTTGCATAACATTTTAATGTATTTGATCAAATAAATGAAGACTTGAGAAACCAAACAGACTTTCGCCTTTATGAACTTTATAAACATGAAAATATATATTCCTGACAGCTAATCAAAGCTGAAACAACACAATTCTTAAGGTTTTTAAGGATAATTAAATTTTTTTTTTAACTCAATCCACAAAAAAGTCAACTTAATTTGTGTTGGGACTGTGGAATTGTGAATTGTGTGGAACCCTGCATTTTTTTTGTAGTATATATGTATATATATATAGAAAATTTTAAATCTTTTTTTACTATGGATGATTATATTATACACTCAAAAAATGACATTTGCTGTTTTTTAAAACTACGTATTTAAAATGAGCTGAAATGACACGTCTTGAGGGTTTTTTGGGACAGCTTAATTGTTTTATGTTCAATCCACCTTAATTTGTAAAAACTAAAAAGCTAACTTAATTGCTTCATAAAAACAAAAAAAGTCAACTTAATCAATTTGTGTAGGGACTGTGGAATTGTGAATTATGTGGAGCCCAGCATTTTTCACAGTGTATATATAATTGGCTCATTGGTTCAAAATATTTCACAGTATATTTGTATTCGACTGAATAAATGCATGATTTTGACCAATGAACATTAAACTGCTGTTCCACGCTTTTTGACTGTAATAACTCTTTTTGATCATTATATCAGTGTATCCCTGTCCGTTTAGATTACGCCAAATGGCAGCTTTACAGACTTTACATGGCCTGCCTCAGGAATGCCAGTGGCAGATGTAGTGGCTCTGTGCCAGCTGTTTTTAACGCTAGCATTAGCAGATAGCACAGCAATGGCAGCCATTTGTCAGCATTGATCCTGATGCTGCTTGGACAAGAGCCCTGATCTGAGCTTCACGTTCCCTCCCCCTAATTCATGCAGACCTGTAAGCGCTTTAACACCAGCATCATGTCTCTCAGCCCACTCAACACAATATGCTCTTCAATAAGACTCGGGCTTTAGGAGAGTCTTTGGGTAGCAGTGTTTCTTTTTAAATAGTGCTGTTTCACTGTACAATATGACTCTGCGTTGTAAAAAAAAATCTGTTAATTAACAGTTTCTGCACTCACAGGTGTTTTTTTATTTCACCTTTTTTTTTTACAGTAACACATTACAATAACAGTACATTAATAATAATGTACTAATATGTAACTGTCACCTCACAGCAAGAAGGTCGCTGGTTCAAGCCCCGGCTGGGTCAGTTGGCATTTCTGTGTGGAGTTTGCATGTTCTCCCTGTGTTGGCGTGGGTTTCCTCCGGGTGCTCCGGTTTCCTCCACAGTCCAAAGACATGTGCTATAGGTGAATTGAATAAGCTAAATTGGCCGTAGTGTATGAGTGTGTATGTGAGAGTGTATGGCTGTTTTCCAGTACTGGGTTGTGGCTGGAAGGGCATCCGCTGCATAAAACATATGCCGGAATAGTTGGCTGTTCATTCCGCTGTGTTGACCCCTGACAAGTAAGGGACTAAGCCAAAGGAAAATGAATCAAATGAAGTACAGCATGGTGGCTAAGTGGTTAGCATAGTTGCCTCACAGCAAAAAAAGTCACTGATTTGAGTCCCGACTGGACCAGAGAGCCTTTCTGTGCGGAGTTTGTATGTTCTCCCCGATCAGTAAAACATATGCCAGAGTAATTGGTGGTTCATTCCACTGTGGAACCCCTGATAAAGCCAAAGGAACATAAGTGAGTGGCATTTCAGTTCAACCTGTGAAATCTAATCGGTCTGGGTTTTATGTAAATCACAGCAAGTTAAAGCTTTGTGTTATTGTGTGTTTTTTTTTTCTTGAAGGAGGTGAAGTACTTTCAGTTCCCAGGAGAATTGCTGATGCGGATGCTGAAGATGCTCATCCTGCCTCTCGTGGTCTCCAGGTAAGATTAAGGATATATATAATTATATACAGTTGAATTCAAAATTATTGGCCCTCCTGTGGGCGTCACGGTGGCGCAGTGGGTAGCACGTTCGCCTCACAGCAAGAAGGTCGCTGGTTCGAGCCTCGACTGGGTCAGTTGGCGTTTCTGTGTGGAGTTTGCATGTTCTCCCCGTGTTCGCGTGGGTTTCCTCCGGGTGCTCCGGTTTCCCCCACAGTCCAAAAAACATGTGGTATAGGTGAATTGGGTAGGCTAAATTGTCCGTAGTGTATGTGTGTGAATGAGTGTGTTTCCCAGTGATGGGTTGCAGCTGGAAGGGCATCCGCTGCGTAAAAACATATGCTGGATAAGTTGGCGGTTCATTCCGCTGTGGCGACCCCAGATTAATAAAGGGACTAAGCCGAAAAGAAAATGAATGAATGAATGAATGGCCCTCCTGTGAATGGCAAAGATAAAAGAAATCAGTTATTAGAAATTAGCTATTAAAACTATTAAGTTTAGAAATGTGTTGGAAAAATTGTATTTCCATTAAACCGAAACTGGGGAAAAAAATATACAGGGGGCTAATAATTCTGTGTTTCATCGCACTCAAAGTGTTAAAGTAGATGATACACTACCCAATGTCAGATTAAAGGTTCCCCTCAGGGTTCTGTATGCTCTCCTATCATGTTTTCTTTATATACAAATAACGTATGAGAGTAATTACATTATCAATTTCATTATCTGCTAATCTGAGATTGGGATATTTGTGCAGTGGTGTGATGTATTCAACTTACCGTCAATTTGGGAAAAACTAAGGAAATGATAGTAGACCTAAAAAGACTAGGTGATTACAACATCGAACAAGTGGATACCTTCAAGTATATTTGGTTGGTCATTGACCGTACACTGACTTAGAAAGCCAACACAGACTATCTCAGCTCAAAGTTCCAACAAAGGCTATATTTTTTACAGAGACTCTCATCTTACGGAAAATCTCATGTTGCTGTTTAATCAAGCAGTTTTGGGAAGTTTACTAAATTATTGTAGGCAGGCTTAGTATGGCAATCTTTCAGTTCAATCAAAAACACAACTTGCACGTCTTGTCAAAGTTGCCATGAAAGTGATGGGTGTAAGAGAATACACATCACCAGTCAATCTATGAGTTGTTGGTTTTTAGGAATGCACAAGTAATAGCAAATGATCCGAGTCATGTTTTATTTCCAATTGATGAATTACTGCCATTGGGAAAGCAATATAGCATTCCTTTATATAGACGTAACCACTACAAGTAGTCATTTATACAAGTATCTATTGGCATTTTAATTGGTAAACTACCCTGATGGTATTTTTAAATGTCACTGTTGTTGGTAAATGTTACGTATTGTCTTTCTTGTTATATGTGGACTGAGTCCAAGACAAATGTGCCGCTTGAGTCTAAGATAAATTTCAAGACAATAAAGTATAACTCAAACTCTTCATCCATGCATTCTCTGGGAATCAGACCCATGTCCTTGCAGTTTCTGGTACCATGGTCTGCTTAATCTACATTCTATTTTCATGTTGTGTCTTTTGCCCACTCAAGTTAATAATTTGAAATGTGAATGAGCAGCAAGTGCTATATAGACAGAAACCAACACCTTTCACACTTTCCACACATTTAGACAGAACATGTGAACGGCCCCGGGAACAACAATGGAGGACATACTGTACAGCAGATCCTGTTCTTGCTTCTTGGATGTGACTGTTTGTCACAAGAAGACGTAGAAGTTTTGTTTGAGCTCGGGTTGACCAAAGTGCATTGCTGCATGCTGCCATGTGTATTATTAAGGTGTCATGTTTTAGCTGTGTATTTAACAATGGCACTTCCTGTGTTGTAGTTCCCCTGGTTTGTAAGTAATGATTCTCTGTAAACCAATAGTGTTGCAGCAGATCTAGCTTAATTCTTTTGGTACCTTAACTGTTGTGCTAGATACCCTTGCAAAATGGTCCCCAAAACATAGTATGATTTGCTTTTTTGGTACTTTTGAGAGTGGAAACGGAAAAATAAAATACTATACTGTACTGCAGTGGTCCCCAACCTTTTTATCACCATGGACCGGTCAACGCTTAAAAATTTTACCGCGGCCCAAGGGGCTTTGGGGGGTGTGGTTCTACGTACAGTAGATTGCTAGGCGACCATCAACGTTTTCTCAGAGGATGTCAAGCTGACAAAACATTGCTGTAACTCTGATACAACTTTTATTTATGGAGAAAGTTAAAAAGCACTGCAGGGTTTTGGGTGCTCTCTGTTTGTCTGAAGTAATAGTCTACCAAAATGTATATTCCATCAGTGCAGAGGGGGCCTTTGGGTGCTTGAGCACTTGACCTTTTTTCTCGTAGAGAGAAAGTGCCCCCTCAAAACAAAAGTGCTTCTATCTTCAACATCCCCACCATCCTCCCCCCGCATATTTAGAGCGCCGCTTGCGCGTGTCGCTCCCAATATGCGACACAATCCGTGCGTCTTCAGGCGCACCAAGTTGAAAAAACGAACTTGCACGCGGAAAAGACAGGGATATGTGAACGGCCCCTAAAGCCACCGTCATTTGTGATCTCCAGCAGTTGATCTTCTTCCTGCACAGACATGCTGGATTCACATGATTTGTTGACAAATGGGTGGCGGATCCATTCCTTGGCAGTTCGTGGGTCCTTCACTGGGCCTTTTCCCCTAAGCAAAGAAACTTTCCAAAGACGTCTGTTTCTTACATTGCTAGCTTGTGGGTTAAATTTTGGTGTTCAGACTCAGATAATATGGAAATATTAACGATTTCTTGTGCAGCCTGGTACCAATTGATCCACGGACTGGTACCGGTCCGCGGCCTGGGGGTTGGGGACCACTGCTCTACTGTACCGAAACATATTGCGCTGTAGAATTGAGCCATAAGAACTGTGGTAATTTGAAAGCATTTCATTTGACAGTCCAACACTGTCTCTTGTTGTTGTGCTTTGTAGGAAACATGGCTTTGGAGAGAGCTCTTGAGGGATATTATGGTTTCAAAAATAGCTTTTTTTACACATTATTCCCTCATCCTCAAGTAGTTTCGTTCTTCTATTGAACACAAATCGACAACCAACTGCCAGCAAATATTATGGAAGTTAAAGATTACAGGTTTCCAGCTTTCTTCAAAACATCCTCTTTTTTGTTCACCAGAAGAAAAAAACTCATAAAGGTTTGGAACAAGGTAAAGGGTGAGTAAATGATGACAGAATTTTCAGTTTTGGTTGAATAATCCCTTTAAAAGCTAATTGTCACTCCTCAATATGGGTCAGTGGTCCAGATTCCCAGTGTACACTTCACACAAGGGTCAGTTTTGTTCCTCAGCGTCGCCATCAGCCACAGCAAGGGCTATGCGACCGCGTGAAGGCTGCGCCGGACCATAAGCGTGTGCTTGACGCGGAAGTATAAATCAGCCTTTAGTTGCTGACATTATCTTCAACAGGTACATTGTGAAAACTCTAATGGCAGACGGTTGCTTCTCACTCAGGACCGTCTATGCTAATGAGGGAGAGATCATCACTAATGGACAGGGCTTTTCCCCTCTGATGACATGTACAAAGGGAGAATGTCAATCAAAGTGTTTCTGCAGACTGTTTTTATCAAGTGTGATTATAAAAAATAGAATTAAAGCAATTTTTACCATTAGAGGCTGGTTATATTCACACACTGTTGCCGCACAACTGTGTTTAAACCCCTTATAGTATAGATTTTTGCATAATAGGTCTCTTTTAATTACCTCTAATCTGAGGAAGCTAAGAACTAGCTGCAGAACTTCCAAATCCAACAGCCAATGAACAAACACAGTAAATACTGAAACAAATGTATAGCAAGTTGCGAAATTAAATGAAAAATGCAACTTGAAAACATTATACAGCATACAGATGGAAGTTGCTGTGTTCAAGGGTCTCCCAGTGCCATTGGCTGGTTTGAAATGAATAGAAAAGACATATTAATCAAATGGTATGCTGGGGCTTATAGGACCCAAAGCAGGGTCTGCATATACTGTCCTCATTTCAATGCCATCTGCCTACCAGCAAAAGCGGAAACCAGATTATGAGATGAGCGCACCAGTCACAATCAAAGGCAGCCCTGTATTTTTCATCCATGTGTGCATTTCAGTACCATGAGGATCTTTAATCAATGGCCACACAAATGCAGGGACCTGAACCCTTTCGAAAGGTCACCCGGAGGAAATTGCATAGGAATATGGCATGGGCAATATTTGGAGAGAGCACTGTATAGCGTTATTTTATGGTGTGCAGTTAGAAATATGTTCATGTACATAGTAATATTAGTTACATTTATACATGTACTGTTATAATGATTAGTTGCATATCAATATGCTTATTTTACTATATAGTAAATACAAGTAAGATGTGTAAGAAAAACAATGTTAGGAAGAAGAATTAAAACAGTTTACAAAGCAAAAACTAGAGTGAAGGTTAACTGTACAAATGCTACAGTAATGGCCCGTTTCCACTGAGTGGTACCGTATGGTACGGGTCACCTTTATCAGGCTTGTGTTTTCACTGCCAAAAGGGTACCAATAGTATGGTGGGCATGGTGTACAACAGAAAGTTTCAGTCAACGTCTTTCTCGCTCGAGGAAATGTCAAAGTAAAGCTGTACGGGTCGTTCACATATCATACGAGAAGCACTTCTCACAAAACAGATGCTTTTATACACATAATATAAATGTTCATTACTAACCTTTCTATGAACATGATTTAATTATAACTGCAGATCAATGATGGTGCAAAATAGCCTACTGTAACGTCTGCAATTATATAAAATAAATAAATAAATGCAACATATATGTACACATACAGACCCTTACAGTCTCCGATATGTTACCAATTACAGAAAAACTACACACAGCATACATTTAGTCCTTATTTGGGTTCAAAAACAACACGCAACATATAGCCCACAGTCAGTGCAAACCTCTCATCTGTATCTTTATCTTTCACCAGCACATGTAACCTCTGTTAGAAAGTAATTTCGTCATTCCGAGTTCATAATAGTCCAAAAGGTGATGATAATACTTAAACATGGCAGTTTGTTCATGGTTTAGGTTGCTGAAAGAATCATTTGCTCCTTTGTTTTGTCGGGCTTATCCTTTATTTTTTCACGCTTCATTCTCGCATTTGTCCGTTTCAGAAAGGATGTCAGAAGCACTTCAATAATCACGCGCACGTTATTATCATCAGCTCAAGAAGTTTGTTATTTCAAATATAGACGCACGGCTCGTGCACGCGAGAAAGCAAAACCACTCTCACTTTAGACGGCCTTGTAAACAACTACGGGGCACAGGGTAGATTCTGCTCTTCTTCTTGGCTTTGTGGCAGTTCATCAAGACGGCTACAAGGTTTGTTTGAGCTCGGGTCGACCACGCCTCGTTATTATATGTATATATTATTACGGTGTAATGTCTCGGCTGTGTATTTAAAAATGGCGCTTCCTTTGTTTTCATTCTCCTGGCTTGTGCACAAGTTAGTGACGTTTCTCTGTAAACCAATAGCGTTCAGCTGCATGTCTTGCTCCGCCTTTTGGTACCCTTTTGTTGTTCTAGGGTACCCAGAAAGTGGTACAGTACGGTTCACTTTTTGGTACCTTTTGACAGTGGAAACAGCCATAAAAGCGTACCGTTCCGTACCGTACCACTCAGTGGAAACGGGCCATAAAAGCCTGTTAATCATGGTAATGTAATGAAAATGTAAAAAATCTAATGAGATTTTCAGTTTCAGTAAAATAGTTAAAGGTATCACTGTAAAAAGCAATTCTTTTACTTAAAAGAAGCGAGTAAGTTGAACTGTTAATTTGACTTAATTTTTAAGTTAATTGTTTGAATGGAATGGGTTTGCATACTTTTTTAAGTACAGGCAACTAATTGCTTTTTATACTATGTAGAAATTAAAAAGAAGATAATAACTTACAAATGAAAAACCATAAACTGATATTCAGTTCACTGTGTGCCAGCTCACATTTGATACATTTTCATCGAAATTATGGTTACTTATTGTTATTATTATTGTAATTATTAACTTGTGTACTTCAGAGTCATTATCATGCTGCATTATTTTACTGTTACATTGATGATGTCTCCTACAGATGCACAATATTGAATTCTGGCTGATATCTAACATGGCTAATAGCCCAAGATGATTTTTTTGTCTAGTGTTTTTGAAAGTGTTTGTCTAGTGTCAGATTTGTGATTTTTATTCCCCATAAACTGTAGCTTATGACCGTTAAATCAAATCAAATTTGTGGTTTTATGACACCAATTAATTCCTAAACAGAATTAACCCATGTCATTTGTGTTTTTGACTTTTTATTTGATTGTTTAATACAATGCCCCATCTTTATATATCAAAATTGTTATTTAATGGGCACTAAGACCCGGGGGGAGGCTATTTTAAAAACAAAAACATGAAAAATAGAGCAGATACTGAATTAAGCTGCACTTGATTGGTGGTTTTTCCCAAATGAATGATTTTGTGTGTGTTTTACTTTAAGTTTTACCAATCTAACACTTAGTGTCTGATTGTCCATTCAAATGTTTGTTGGAGGAGACAACAAGTAAATCACACTGGACCACAATACAAATATTGGTATATATATATATATATTAGTAAATCTGCTAATAAAGTTTTTTTGTGAATTTGGCAATTCTAAAATTAGAGTAGGCTGTAATTGTAAATTAATGTAATGTGATGTAATTAACGCATGACATATTTGAGTGAGGGGCGGCGCAGTGGTTAACGCTGTCGCCTCACAGCAAGAAGGTCGCTGGTTCGAGCCTCTGCTGGGTCAGTTGGCATTTCTGTGTGGAGTTTGCGTGTTCTCCCAGTGTTCGCGTAGGTTTCTTCCGGTTTCCCCCACAAGTCCAAAAACATGCGCTATAGGTGAATTGGCTAAGCTAAATTGTCCATAGTGTATGTGTGTGAATGAGAGCGTATGGGTGTTTCCCAGTGATGGGTTGCAGCTGGAAGGGCATCCACTGCGTAAAACATATGCTGGATAAATTGGCGGTTCATTCCGCTGTGGTGACTCCTGATTAATAAAGGGACTAAGCCGAAAAGAAAATGAATGAATGAATGAATATTTGAGTGCCTTCTAATGACTTTTTTGGAATTTTCCATTGGGCAGATATTTATATTTCAAGCCATTTTCAACTGTTTGATCCAACATTATTTGTTTTATTTGTGTCTATGACAGTTCTACACTGTATTAGTTTTTACGTCAGGATGTGAAAACGCTATTCTTCGTAAAAAATTAACCATGGTTTCATTAGTTAAAAAAAAAAGGTCTATAGCCATGTTATTTTTTTTGGTGTCATGATTATCATTTGTATATGATACAGATTTTCTACAAATACAATGGTGTGTAGAAAAACCATGGTCAGTTTGTGTTTGTGTTTTTGTTTGTAAGGGTATACTAGTGATCAGCGTTGATTCATCATTTTATAATATATATTGTAATGATTGTTAGTGAATTTAAAGGTACTAGACAATTTTTTGCACTTGAGTATATGTATCTTAAAAATTTTAGCCCAGTTAAAACTGACGATGAATTACGAAATAACCTTATTGTATATGACGGAGTGCATATATACATATGTATAAGCATTGTTTAATTTGAAATACAAATAGATCTTTTATTTGCAGTATAGAACATGACATTTAATGCACCTTACTATGTATACACTGTTACCGACTTTTGCAAATTACACAGTATTTAACTGTAATATGAACTGAATTTTACTGTAGGACAATTATGCAGAGTGTAAGCATATTTTAAAATTGCATTGTGAAAATTACTGTATATTTTGTAAATGCTGCTGTAAATGTAAATACAGTATTTTTGCCTTAATTGATTTACAGTAAGTTACTGGCGAACAGGAAAATTGAAAAAAATCTACAGGAAATTGTTAACATTGTAGATGCTTTTGATGTATACGGCATTTTGATAGCATAACACTTTCTGAGCCCCAATCAAGTCCAAATCTCCATTTCCTGTCATTCTGACTTTACATTTTAATACATAGACTAGATGCAGATAATCCCCTCACATGTTTAAAAAGTCTGCTTAAAGACATCTTTTCATTTTTCATGTTGGGTGCTGCTGATGTCATAGGGCAATGATTGCGTCTATATGGAGAAAATCAATCGATAATCTTTTGCGAGATTAAGGCATGTCTTTTTTTTTTTTTCAGCTCAGCTACATCTAAAATGATGACAGATCTATGGTCCGAGAAGCTGAGAAAATGTCAAACACTTTGGAAACATTCTTCAATTTCGTTTTATGTTCTGTAAAACAAAAAAGTATGAAACAACATGATAGAATTTTCAAGTGTCAATTAACCATCCTTCAGTGTTATAGGACTGTATATACACTGGGTATATATAGGTATTGAACACATTTTCCCCAGAAAACATATTCTTTAAAGGTGCTGTTGACTTGAAATTTTCACCAGATGTCGGTAACAACCATATTAATCCATTCATACAAAGAAAACCAAACTAATTAGTTTAGAAATGAAGTTATGTGTAATAAAATAAAATTACACAGGGACAAAGTGTCAAACACATGAAGGAAGGAAGGGTGTAAAACAGCATGGAAAGCCCAGACAGCAGCTGAAATCTCTCAGTAGTTATTCAGCAGCCCTCTGCCTCTCGTCTGCTTCAGTCCAACACCTACATTACCAGATGATGAAGATGAAACCAGGGTGAACATTTCAGCAAGACAATGAGCCCAAACACAGTTTTACAATGTAGATTGTGCCAAAGCATCTTAACATAGAAGTTCTAGTAAATTGAAACTGTGTCAGTCCAGGTATCAGAGTTGAATTTCAGTTTAGTTCATTTCAATAACGAGATCAGTGCGGAGACTCGTCTGTCACTGGGGTCTTTCAGGAATCAGTCTCATGCTCTCCACCCCTCCATGACTGCCACAGCATCTGCTCAGGATACAGCCTGATCTAGGATTATGGAGACCTCGGGATAATAAAAAACAGACGTAGATGCCGTTCAAATTACAATGTCTTTTGGGAAGTGTTCCCGGCTCTGGTACCCCTAATTAAGAATACAGCTAAGGAAGCTGGAAACTGCTTACAGAAAAGAAAATAAAGCTGCAAGAATGGCCTAGCCAATGACCTGACCTAAACCCAATAGAAAATAAGAACTAAAGATGAGAGTTTAAAGACGTGACCCACAGAAACAGCAAGATTTTTAGACTCTGTTGAAGTCTGTGGGGGAAAATCACACCTGAGCAACATGACTCCACACACCTGACTCCATTCTCCATACAAAATGCTTCTTGAAGCTTTCATTTACAAAAAAAAAAAAAGCCTTTTATTAAATAGTAGTTCTCCTTGTGTTATTCCATTACACACAACAATTTTTTCAGCATTTTTGGTTTTTGTTTTTATTTTTTTTTTGTATGTTTGTATCGTTTGAGGTTTTGACCAAATTCTGGGTCAATTTCATGTCAACAGCTCCTTTAGAAATATATTTACCAGGAAAAATCACGACGTGTTCAATACTTATTTCACCCACTGTATATACTGCAAAAAGTGATTAGTTACTTAAAAAAGTGAGTAAACCTGTTTACCTTGGAACTATTAAGTTGACCTAACTTAATTTTCATAATTATACACATTGTTCATCTACTTAATAATTTGAATGCAACGGATTTACTTTTTGAAGTAAAACTAAATAAAAATAAACAAGAAACTTATACTGCCAGTATGTGGTGGTATAAATTTCATAATTAGTCATTCATTCATTCATTAATTCATGCATTCATTTGATTGATCAAACACTGTAAAACAATGCTGGGTTCCAGACAACTGTGATCAGATCAAAAAGTGATTAGGGGGTTTTCACACCTGCCTTTTTTAGTTCGGTTGAATCGCACTAGAGTTCGTTTTCCCTCTTGATGCGGTTTGTTTGGGCAGGTGTGAATGTAGCAATCGCACTCGAGTGCACACCCAAAGCGGACCAAAAAAGCATACCAAGACCTGCTTGAAGAGGTGGTCTCAGTAGCTTTCAAACGAACCCTGGAGCGGTTCGTTTGTGGTGAGAACATGATCCGAACTAGAACAGACCCAACCGCAAAAAGTACTGTGCCTTTTTGGACTAATCCAGCTGCCGTAGGCCAATGCGCTGTGCATTATGGGATGTGGAGGAAAAATATTTGTTGACAGCGCTTTACCAACAATTTTAAACAGAGAGAGAGGAAAAAACATTACCTGATGGATCGTTGGTAATATTTCCGGAAGATGACCATGTCGCAGTTTAGCAAAATTAATTCCTGCCTCCTCCTGAAGTGACTTGCGATGCGCCTTCTCCATTTGCAATGCATTAAAACATTGTTTTCCAGCCGCCGCCACTCTTCATTCTTGAAATGTATAGTTTGTCTAAAATCATGTATACAAACTATAAAGTATACTATGACCAGGAATACAATCAGCCAGCGCAGTCGTCCCTCCATAGTAATTAGCGACATTTTGTGTCTGCCGGTTTGTTTACTTGCGGGAGTTCCATTGGCATTTTCCCGCACGTTCATTCTGACCAATCGAAAAGCAGTTTAGGAAATACGTTCAATAACATCTGGCCAATGAGTGATGTGGATTTTGTCACATGACTGCATTTTGGTTCTTTTCAACTGGTTCAGACCAAAGCAATCAGTGTGCTGTGAAAAGAACCCAGAAACGGCAGAAAAATGCTACAATGGATCATTTGTTGCCTTTGGTCCGGACCAAATGAACCGAACCACAGATGTGAAAGTACCCTAAGTTAAGGTAATAGTTTTTACAAAGTTAAGCAGATTGAACACAAAACAATTAAGTTGTCCCAAAAACATCTCAAGATGTTCAGCTCATTTTAAATGAGTTGTTTGAACAAGCAAGTTTTTTTTTTTTTTTGAGTGAATGGCTGATTAATTCAGCAGGTAAATGGCTTTATTTATAAATATATCATTGAACTGATTCATCTGATTCATTCAAGTTGCAGATTCTTTCAGAAACTAAACAACGCTGTTTGTTTATCGGACCGAATAAGAGTTCTGCTCTGGCTTTATATTGACCTTGTTCTACAATGTGCATTTCATTTTTGGCGATTGTTTTAGAACTTCCGATTCAGTTGCCTGTGGGAGAAATGACTAGAATGATAAATGGCAGAAAACGGTCAAACTTCTTGCTCTACAAACAAGCTTGTTCATGATTATACATTAAAAGTATAATATAATTAAAGATCAGTTTGCAACATCAAGCAGCAGCGGCACAGTGGCTCAGTGGTTAGCACTGTCGCCTGAAGATCACTAGTTCGAGTCCCAGCTGGGCCAGTTGGCATTTCTGTGTGGAGTTTGCATGTTCTCCCCGTGGGTTTCCTCCAGGTGCTCCAGTTTCCCCCACAGTCCAAAGACATGCGCTATAAGTGAATTGGGAAAAACAAAAAATTGGCCATAGTGTATGAGTGTGTGTGTGAATGCAAGAGTGTATGGATGTTTCCCAATACTGGGTTGCGGCTGGAAGGGCATCCGCTATGTAAAACATATGCTGCAATATTTGGCAGTTCATTCCGCTGTGGCGACCTCTGATAAATCAGAGACTAAGCTAAAGGAAAATGAATGAATGAAAGAACACAAAGCAGCATAACGAGCTGTTTTTAACGTATAAAAATCAATGGAAGTGAATGAGGCCGGAAGTCTCGAGCTAAAAACATTCCAATGGCTGCGCCCGCTCGTTCGTCAAGAATAAGATCAATACTTAGGTCATTTTTTCATTGACCTTTATGTCCCAGTATCTTGAGGGGCAAATAACTGCATTCTACAAGTTAAATCACTCACTTACTTGTGTTTTATTTAGTAATGCTGTGAGAATTAGATGAAAAAATACAACTGAGAACCCAAAATGAACTGAAATATAAATCTTTTTTTAGGTGGTTCACCCTGTTGGGGTGTTTTGGTGTATACATAATGACGGTGTATTTTTGCTTTGTCGAACCTGAGAAAAGCGGCACTGATGTGACCTGAGTGGGTTGAAGGGCCGGGCACTGAGCCTTTATCTGGACTTTCTCCATCTCCAGGCAGGATTAGGCTAATGCTCTTGTCAAGCAGAGGTGCTTCAGAAAGCTCCAGATGGTCTGAAGTCCTGCTGACCGTCTGTAGCAGAAACACATGCAGGTCAGACAGCAAAGGGCTTAACACACATGAACACACACACAGCTGACTGACACGCGTGCAACTCAAACACAAAACCAACACACCAGCACACACTGTAAAAAATGCTGGGTTCCACAGAATTCCTTCATGTTGTCCCAACACAAATCGATTAAGTTAACTTAGTCGGTTTTACAAATTTAAGGGGCATTAAACATAAAACAATTAAGCTGTCCCAAAAAAAACCTTAAGAATTGTGTTGTTTCATTCATTCATTCATTTTCTTTTCGGCTTAGTCCCTTTATTAAAATGGGGTCACCACAGCGGAATGAACCGCCAACTTATCCAGCATATGTTTTACGCAGCGGAAACCCTTCCAGCTGCAACCCATCACTGGGAAACACCCATACACTCTTATAAGCTTTCATACACTACGGACAATTTAGCTTAGCCAATTCACCTATACAGCATGTCTTTGGACTTGTGGGGGAAACCGGAGCACTCGGAGGAAACCCACACGAACACGGGGAGAACATGCAAACTCCACACAAAAATGCTAACTTGACCCAGCCGAGGCTTAAACCAGCGACCTTCTTGCTGTGAGGCGATCGTGCTACCCTCTGCGCCACCGTGACACCCTGTGTTGTTTCAACTCATTTTAAATAAGTCGTTTGAACAAGCAGCAAAAGTCATTTTTTGAGTGCATGATACTGCTATGAAAAGATTATTTTGCGTTCACATTCAGTTAACAGAACTAATGTTGATTACCACTAATTTTCTATGGAGGACCAGGAGAGCTGGTTAGAAATAAAATGAAGAGTCAAATGATCAATCTAATAATTGAAGCATTAAAATGTATATAGATAAATCACAATTTATTATATTATATATTTTTTAAAACGTATGAACATTTATATGTATTTATAAATGTATTATATCATCTTTGCTTTAAATTACAAAAAAAGAATTACCGCTTATGCGAGGGGTTTCTAATGCAGCGTCCTGGGACAGGACAATAAATTTAACGTTATTCTCTCCTCTGGCTGCCGTCATCAGTCTCACACAATTTTTTTCCCTTTTCTGAAAGTCTTTATAACATCATCGTGGAGTTTTTCTTTTATTATTTGAGCAAATAAGATTGTAAAAAAATTATTTGTGGTACTCTCCCAATCACTGTGCTCAAAGTTTTCCCAACTATGACGACTTCCGCTACTGAGAAACCCGGGAATGTGAAAAGAGTCTATATTATAAAGGTGTTGTGACACTTTTATGAACACCTGTTTCAAGTTAAGTGTTACCCTTTTTTTTTGTATTTTTTTTTGCAAATTCTTTATAAGTGATGTTGTTTTTTCTCTCCACAGTTTGATGTCTGGTTTAGCAGCACTCGACGCCAAGTGCTCCAGTCGACTGGGCATCATGACGATCTCGTACTATCTGTGGACGACGTTTGTGGCGGTGGTGGTGGGCATCGTCATGGTGATTATCATCCACCCGGGTGGAGCTGCGCAGAAGGAGGACTCGGAGGACAGCGGGAAGGCCATCATGAGCTCCGCTGATGCCCTTCTGGACCTTATACGGTAAGCCTGATTTAATGTTCATGATAAAAATTACATTGAATTATTTTCCATCAATAAGTTAAGTAGAAGAAACCAGGTATTTTGTTGTTGTTTTTAAATGTCACTTTACACATTCAGCTATTGGTTTGTGAAGTGGTTACATATGAAGTACTGTTTCTGGGTCCAAGCCTCTGCTCATTTGAATTGACAAAACTCAAGAGTCGTTTATGACTGTTGTTACATCACATCACATCACACATTAAAGCGAAGCTCATGGAATTTGTAGAATATCATGGAATTTCGAATGGTTTAATCCAGACACTGAAAGTCAGGAAATTTGTTATATTTGTCCAAGTCATGTCATGTCCAGTGTTCAAGTCATGGAATATCATGGATTTTTGTTAGTCATTTTAAAGTTTACTTATATATAGATCATTTTTCTGTAACAATTCATCTGTTGTAGTAATTCTGTAGCTGCTGTAGTAATAGAACAACTATAGTCATTTAAACAAATGTTTTATTATTTACAAATGTTGTACTATTTTCCATCGATCAGTTAAGTGTAGAAGAAACCATTTTGAGAAGAGTATATTTCTTCTTGTTTTTAAATATCATATAACCCATTCAGCTATTGGTTTGTGAAGTGGTGACGTATGAAATATTTTTTTCTGGGTCCAAGCCTCTGCTCATTTGAATTGATAAAACTCAATAGTCATTTATGATTATCTGGAAATTTTAAATGGTTTATTCCAGACACTGAAAGTAGGGGAATTTGATATATTTGTCCAAGTCATGTCCAATGTTCAAGTCACAGAATATCATGGATTTTTGTTTGTCATTTTAAATTTTGCTTATATATAGATACATTTTCTATAAATCACATCACACATTAAAGCAAAGCTTTTACCAGGGTACCCACAGATCATGGAATTTCTAGAATATCATGGAATTTCAAATGGTTTATTCCAGACACTGAAAGTCGGGAATTTGTTATATTTGTCCAAGTCATGTCATGTCATGTCCAGTGTTTTGTTTGTCTTTTATATTTGACTTATATATAGATCATTGTTCTGTAAAAATTAATCTGTTGTAGTAATTCTATATGGTAATAGAACAACTATAGTCATTTAAACAAATGATTATTTTCCAGCAATCAGTTAAGTAGAAGAAACCATTTTGAGAAGAGTATATTTCTTCTTGTTTTTAAATGTCATATTACCCATTCAGCTATTGTTTGGAAAAAGTGATGACGTATGAAGTACTGTTTACAATTCCAAATCATGTCCAATGTTCAAGTCATGGAATATCATGCATTTTTGTTTGTCATTTTAAATTTTACTTAAATATAGATAGATATTTCCCAGTGATGGGTTGCAGCTGGAAGGGCATCCGCTGCGTAAAACATAGGCTGGATAAGTTGGCGGTTCATTCCGCTGTGGCGACCCCGGATTAATAAAGGGACTAAGCCGAAAAGAAAATGAATGAATGAATAAATATAGATAATTTTTCTGTACCTTTTTTATTGCATTGTTTCCCACGTGAAAAATACTATAGTCATTTATAGTAAATACTATAGTGTTTTTTTTAACCATACTATAATAAAGTACTTATCAAATTAATTTAAAAAGAATTAATAAAGAATTCACCTGTTGTGGTAATTCTATAGTTGCTGTGGTAATAGAACAACTATAGTCATTTAAACAAATTACCCAATACTGTAGTTTTCGGTAACACTTTCAAACAATGGTCCATTAGTTAATGTTAGTTAATGTATTTACTATAACGAACAAACAATTAGTACTACATTCAATACGGTATTTATTCATCTTTGTTGACGTTAGTTAATGTTAAATATCGTTAGTTCATGTTAACTCACAGTGCATTAACTAATGTTAACAAGCACAACTGAATTTTAATAACGCATTAGTGAATATTAATCTATGATTATTAAATGTTTTACAAAACTATTCATACTTAATGTTAATAAAAATAATAATTTTAGTAAAATTATTCTAAAGTGTTACCTAGTTTTCTACTACTATGGTATATTATACTACAATACACCAGTTACTGTAGTAAAAACTAAAGTATACTACAGTATTCATTACAGTTTATCAGCTACAGTGCATAGTTAATGTTACAGTATGCTGGAGCATTCATTTACAAAGAGTTGCAAAGTGCTATAACATATATATACTGTATAATACTCTTTAATATTATGGTTCAAAAACCCAGTTCACAGGTTTTGCTTAATGTTTTTCCATGCCATTGTCAACCGGTAATCAAATATAGTAAAACAAAATGATAAGAAAATAACAGTTTACAACATCAAGCAGCATAAGTTGTTTTGTTTAGCTAAAAATGAATGGAAGTAAATGAGAGCGGAGGTCTTGACACATCTGAGTTACAATGGTGAATAAAAAAGAGGTGGATGGAAATCATGTAAATTCAGCATTTTAGTCAGTGAAAATCAGGGAAAAGTCTGTGAATTTGACATTTGGTTTGTAGTGGGAATGCTGTTTTACAAAACCATGGCGTGAGACACTATAGTCTCTGGATTTTCTGCAGCAATATTTGAATGATTTATAAAATATGAATCTGACCATTTGAGATTAGGCATGGTTATAAACATTACAATCATGATTTTCAGTAATATTAGAGTACACTGTGTAATTCAGACAGCTTCGACAATTCTCACATGATCACAGTTCTGTCATGAAAACTCCCAGGTACACTCAAAAAATGACGTTTGCTGTTTGTTCAAACTACTTATTTAAAATGAGCTGAAACATCACAATTCTTGAGCATTTTTGAGACAACTTAATTCTCTTATGTTCAATCCACTTACATTTGTAAAAAACTAATAAGTTAACTTAATTCCTTCATGTTGTCCTAACACAAACTGATTGTGTGGAAGCCAGCATTTTTTAGATTAGTATGGTAACGAATATGTACATTATTGATGTGTTAGGTCTTGGAGCCATAGATCTGCTACGCTGATGCTGCTTTGATTATTCCTGCAGAGCAAGTACCGAGACTTGCTTCTGCCAGTATATAAAGTATTATAACTGCTGTGGCAAACTTAAAGAAAAATGATTGAGTGAGGGTATATTAGTGCCATTTGTTGTTCACTTTTGGCCTCTAGATTCGTGTCTAGACAAGAATCTTGTGATGTCAGACTTTACAAGTGATTTGAAACTATACTATGCACTGCCTGTCCAAAAAAAGTCACCATCTGGATTTAACCAAGCAAATAGGTTAGATGATTATGTTCCAGCTGGTAACAAGTTATGTAAACCTAAATGATGCAGAGAGTATAGCTTCTCATTTTTTAGACCATGTTGGAAGACATAACCTGTGAAAAAAGATGTTAATCTGTTTCAGAAGGGTCAAATTATTGCATCAAGCTAAGAAAACATCTAAGGAGATTGCTGAAACTGCTAATTTTAGGTTAAGACCTGTCCAATGCATTATTAAAAATTGGAAGGATAGTGGGGAACCATCATCAGAAATGGAGTCGAGAAAAAAAACGTAGATAATCACTGGTGAAATCAACACAGCTATGTTTAATAGTGAACGTAAGAGCATTTTCATACACACAATGCAAACTAAAGGGACTGGGACTAAACAGCTGTGTAGCCTTAAGAAGACCACTTATCAGTGAGGCTAATTGGGCGCAAAATGCTTCAGTTTGCTATTGAACATAAAGATTGGACTCTGGATCAATGGAAGAAGGTTGTGTGCTCTGACAAATCCAGATTTACCCTGTTCCAGAGTGAAGGTTGCATCAGGGTAAGAAAGAAGAGAGACAGATGAAGTGATGTGCCATCATGGCTAATGCATAAGGTCAGCTGACTACCTGATTATACTATTATATGACCAAGCTATTCCATATATGGATTTTTTCTTCTCTGATGCCAAGGGCGTATTAGATGAAAATGCCTGGAAGCTCAAATTGTAAAAGTTGGTTCAGGAAGCATGAGACGTCCTTTTTACATATGGATTGGCCACCACAGAGTCCAGACCTGAACCCTATTGAGAATCTTTGGGATGCGTTGGAGAACACTTTGTGCAGTGCTCTGACTCTCCTTTCATCAATACAAGGTACATTTCAATGGACATCAATGTTTTTTTTTGTTTTTCTTCTGGGGCATTTTACCACATTTAAAGCTTTCTGTCTATGATATTAGACATTTATCATCCAATCAAAATGGCAGTAAATACTCTGCCTGTTGTAATTTGAGAATTATCCATTACACTAAGGAGAATAATAGCAACACTTTGTTCTAAACACATAACTAAGCAACATTTTCAATGGTTTGATTAACAATTATTCAATATTTCATTGGCTGTATAGAAAAAAAGGATTGAACGTATTAATTAACGTTAAAAATCAACTGCAGAATTGAAATCAGGATTTTTTAAAATATGCCTTTCTATTTATCATAATGTACAATGGGATTAGACGTTAAAAAGATTGTTCACCCCAAAATAAACATTTACTCGATGTTCATTCCCCCTTAAGTGGTTTCAAACCAAACAATGAGTTTCTTTCTTCTGTTGAACACAAAATGAGATATTTTGAATACCTGATATTTACTCTAAATAATATATTTTTGAAGATTCTGAAAACCTGTAACCACTGTCAATTGTCAATTGTTACAGGTTACCAGCATTTTTCAGATTATCTTCTTTTGCGTTTAAGAGAATAAAGAAACTCATAAAGGTTTGAAGCAAGTAAAGGTGAGTAAATGATGACCAAATTTAAATTTTTGGGTGAACTATCCCTTTAAATGACTATCCATTATGATGTACAGTGGGTTCTAATAATGTGCAGTCTATAAAACAAAAACCTGAAAGTTAAGGTTACAATGCTATATTAGTAAACAAGTAAACATCAAACATTTGTATTATATTATTTTTCTGATTTAAATGGACCATTCATTCATTCATTTTCTTTTCGGCTTAGTCCCTTTATTAATCTGGGGTCGCTACAGCGGAATGAACCGCCAACTTATCCAGCATATGTTTTACGCAGCAGATGCCCTTCCAGCTGCAACCCATCACTGGGAAACATCCATACACACTCATTCACACACATACACTACGGCCCATTTAGCTTACCCAATTCACCTATAGCGCATGTCTTTGGACTTGTGGGGGAAACCGGAGCACCCGGAGGAAACCCAGCCGAGCCCAGCCAAGGCTCGAACCAGCGACCTTCTTGCTGTGAGGCGATCGTGCTACCCACTGCGCCACCGTGACGCCCCTTAAGTGGACCAGAAACTCAATTAAATACTATTGACATTTTCATTATATTGGTTACACTTTAGTTTAAGTAACAATTCACACCATTTACAATATTACTGGCTTATTACCTGCCTATTATTACGGTTAACTGTTTATTAGCACTTATAAAGTATAATCATATTTTAAATCCCTAATCCAACCCAATACCTAAACCCAACTACTACCTTAATGACTATTAATAAACAGTAGTTTATTGTGCTAAAGTGGTTAGATACTAGTTTGTTTAAGGTTTGTTATTACCATGAATTGTACATTAAAAAAGTAAGACCATAATTTTTATTTGGTCTCATTTATAGTAGCATCAAGAAGAGGAAAAATGTATTTCTACATAATTCAGGTCTGAAGAGGTAAATACAAGCCTAGACAGGAAATAATATTGTGAATAAATGAAGCATACTGAAATGATGCCAGCTCGAATGTGTGTCATAATCAAAGCTAATGGCAATCCAACAAAATATTACAGTGTGTGACTTTTTTTTTTTTTTGTTGGATGGGCAGTGTATTGTACTATTGTATTGTATAGTGTATTGTAATCTATTGCACATATTGTCTTCAATGGTATTGTCTTCAGTGAACCAGAAATATGCATTTAGTTCTCTCATTGTGTTCGCTTGGAATGTAATAGGTTTCAGCTGCCTTCTCACCTGCTCAGGTTTACTGCCGGGTAAACCATGTGAGTAAAGCTCAGGGTAAGCCAGTTAGTGTTTACTTGAGTAAACGAGGACAGAGTTTGTCCCACTGACACTGTGTCACTATTTCAGTTGGTCAGTGGAACAATTAGTCAAGTAATTGTCAGAAACAATTACTGTGTCAAACAGGACTTGGCAGGATAGCTAGACTGACTACTAACTACTACTTGACTACTAAAGTTACTTGGTTAGTTAGCTATTTGTTTGTTAGCTTTAGTTAATTGATATTTTTGAGTAGATGGACAATGTGAATAATTATAAAAATTAAGTTAGGTCAACTTAACAGTTTCAAGTTACAACATGTTTACTCACTTAAAGTAAAGTAACTAATCACTTTCTACAGCGGGTGATTATTGCGGATGATTTTTCCAGGTAAATATATTTCTAAAGGAGCTGTTGATATGAAATTGACTCAGATTTTGGTAATTACCCAAACAATCAGAAAAATACATTTAAAAATCTGAAAACTTAGTTGTGTAATAATAGTAATAATAATAATAATAATAATAATAATAATAAGTCAAGGAGAAAGTTCTGAACTACTGAAATGTATACTTTGTATTAAAGGTTTTTAGGTACAGCTTCAAGACCAAAAAATCTTGATGGTTCTGTGGGTTTTGTCTATAAGCTCTTTTAGTTCTTATTTTCTATTGGGTTCAGGTCAGGTGACTGGCTAGGCCATTGTAACAGCTTTATTTTATTTTCTGAAAATAGATGAGAGTTTCCTTGTCTGTATTTATGATCATTGTCTTGCTGAAATGTGCACCCCGGTTTCATCTTCATCATCTGGTAATAAAGATGTTGGACTGAAGCAGATAATATTCATTTACACTGACATTGGGCAGGGCTTCTGAATAACTAAGATTTCAGATGCTGTCTGGTGTTTTCATGCCAGGTATTGAACACATCACTTCTTTTCTTTAGCTAATATATGTATAGTCCCTCTATGTCAAGACAGGAAGGACAGTCCTGGATCTGTATATTATTGCTTGACTGTTGTTTGTTTGCTTGTTAGTAAGTTGTACATAATAGTCAATGAGGAAAAGACCATATAGCTTGACATTCTTTTGACATTCCTACCACCATCCTTGACCATAACAAATAGTTAGTTAGTTAGTTAGTTAGTTAGTTAGTTAGTTAGTTAGTTAGTTAGTTAGTTAGTTAGTTAGTTAGTTAGTTAGTTAGTTAGTTGGTTAGTTAGTGTGTAAACCTTATATGTCAGTAATGGAAAGATGGTCAGTCAGTCGGTCACTGGCTAGTTAGTTAGTTAGTTAGTTAGTTAAACAATGCATAGTTCTAATAGGTAAACAAAGGAAGACAGCATTAGTTAGTTAGTTAGTTACTTACTTAGTTACTTACTTAGTTACTACTTACTGTCACAAGGGGGGCGTGACTGAGAACTGTGGGAACAGACTGTAATAATGCTGGATGGCAAAGCAAAACAAAACACAAGTGTCCAGGTCTGGTCCTCTCTCGTCTTTCTCTGTCGTCACTCCTCCTTTTATGCTTCCGCTCCTCTGTAAGACTCAAGACTGGTGAGTGAACAGGTGCTGCTCGTTATCACTCACACGACCGGCCTCGCTCCGTTCCCATGGCACTCGGCCCCGCCCCCTTTGTGACACTTACTTACCTACTTACATAGTTGGTTAGTTAACTAATGTATAGTCCTAATAGGTCAGGAAAGGAAGACAGAATTAGTTAGTTAGTTAGTTAGTTAACTAATGCATATTTCTAATTGGTCGAGAAAGGAAGACAGTGTTTGTTAGTTAGTCAGTTAACTAATGCATAGTCTTTATAGGTCAGGAAAATAAGACAGCATTACTTAGTTAGTTAGTTAGTTAGTTAGTTAGTTAATTAGTTAACTATTTACTTACATAGCTGGCTAGTTAACTAATGCATAGTCCTAAAAGGTCAGCAAATGAAGTCAGGATTAGTTAGTTAGTTAGTTAGTTAGTTAGATGGCACCAGACTTTATATTTGCTGACTACGCTCAGTCCGTAAAGCACTTATGTAAATTTTTCACCAACACCTTGTATTGATGAAACATGCACTTATTTCTCTCATGTGTTGAGTGATACCCACCATACTACAACCACCATGCTCTATGCTGATTGAAAAACATAATGACATTATTTCAGCTTGATTTTCTGTGGAGATGTTAAAGTGTAGTGGCCTTGATGTTGAGGGATCAGGAGAGCTTAGACATGGCTCAGTTTAGGGTTGGCTAAGGACTAAGGAACAAAGAATCACTGGCCCACCTGTCGCCTGCAGTGCTGCATGACAGAGTGACCCAATGTCATTGGAGTGTATGGTGAAGACTGGAGCCTAAACTGATTACTGACCTGAGCCTGAGGCCATATGGCTCCGATTGAGGTAATGAAAGAGGAGGAAACTATTTACATACAATCCCAAGGTTATAGTTCAGTTTAATAACGGTACATTTCATGATGAACGCCTCAGACAGGAAGAATTTTAGCAGTACCAAATGAGCATGCGATGTTTGCACCCTCCACTGAGAGGCTATTCAGATTGCCAATGTGACCATTTGTTTATCAGCAAAGCAAAACAAGACACTCGGATTAGGATTAGTTGACTGTGTTTGTGTTACAATGTGCACACATTAGCAATGACCTAATGTACCGTATTTTGCTGGTGATGAGAAAGAAGCTAACTATAAATATATGACTGCTGTACACTCAAAAAAGATTTTTACTGCTTGTTCAACCTACTTATTTAAAATAAAGGGAATCAACATAATTCTTGAGGGGTTTTTTTTGGGACAACTTTATTGTTTTATGTTCAATCCACTTAAATTTGTAAAAACAATTAAATTAACTTAATCGATTTGTGTTGGGACAACATTAATTAATTGTGTGGAACCCAGCAATTTTTACAGCAAACTTAAAATGGCATTTTGACACCATACCCTTCAACACAGGCTCATTCTGAAAACGTAGCCCTATATACATTTCTGGAGATTGCAAATTATGCAGCCAGAAGTACATATGACTGCATTTCGTCTTTAAAACGAACGCTACGGGGCTGTATGACGCCGTTCCTTTTCGTGCTACCAGCTGACCGCTTACCTCCGTGAGGACGGCTTTCCCGATGTTACCAGTTTGTCCGGTAGCTCGCCATGTACATCGGCGGACTTGTGACGTGGAGTGGAGTTGACCACGACGACGGGGTTCAAGTCCAGAGAGTAACAGTTCCAGAAAGCGGGTAAGACAAAAACAGAGGCCAAAAAATTAAATAAACAAGTAAATAACAGGGTGAGAATGTGGTAAAATTAGAAAATGTGGTAAAAATCAGGCGAGTGCTTTTCTTATTCTGGATTGCTTTTGAAAACTGTCGGTTGGGTTTAGGGAAGTCAGTGCTTTTGAAAACACTATTGGTTGGGTTTAGTGAAGGAGGAGGGTGGGTCGGTCGGTCTGTCGATCGGTCAGTCAGTCAGTCGACAGCGGCCTCTGGTGGATTTACGTGAGAACAGCAGGCACGAATGGCACTCGCGAGAGAAATTTGAGATCTCAAAAAGCGTACACAGCGGCTTCTGGTGGATTCGCGAAAACAAAAACTGCAAAAAAAAACGTACCTCCTGGGACGTATTTGGCTCTCTTCAGAAATGTATATAGCGGTACCTTTTTAGAATGAGCCTGGGTTGATACCTTTTATGGTTCACTTGCTTTTAAAGGGATAGTTCACCTAAAAATTATTATGTAAGTCAATGGTTACTGGTTTTCAGCTTTCTTCGAAATATCCTCTTTAGTCTTCAACAAAAGAAAGAAACTCATAAAGATTTGGAAGCAGATAAGGGTGAGTAAATGTTAATTTTCGGGTGAGCCATCCCTTTAAGTGTAGCATTTATCTTTTGTATTTTGCTGCATTTACATGATGTTGTTGTTATTATTTAACATATTTTCATTCATTTTTTCTAACTGAAAATTTAAAAACCAGCAACGTCTTTACCTGAAATAAACCAGCTTGGCTTGGACTGATATATAAATATAATTCTGGTTTGGTATTTTTTTATTGGAAATAAGTCTGTGTAGTAAATACAAATATGTTTTCTTGCCTCCATTAGCAACATGTTCCCAGCCAACTTGGTCCAAGCAACTTTTCAACAAGTGAGTTTTTGTGTTTTTTCTCAGCAATGCTTGAGATGTTTGACTGGAAATTATTATTATTTTTTTTTAAATATGAATGATCTTTACTCTGCCTCCAAAATGGTCCTTTTATAATGTATACATCCACACATAAAAAGCAATTTTTAGGATATTTAGGCTATAGACCAGTTTTAAAGATTATCAGTCAGCGGTTTTACATTTACACCATTAATAAATCCATTCAGTTGATCATATCCTGTGATTGACAGGTGATTTTTGTTTATTTTCTTTTTTTAAATGCATCATGGGACCTTTTTTTCTGTTCCATTGACTTTTTATTTTGAAAATGTTAAGCACATGAATCACAAACTACGGGACACTGTTCATTCCAGGATATTTTTTTACAGTATAGATGATCTTTTCTGACACACTACCTTTAATCAATTAAATGTAATAATTATGATTAAATCTTTGACAAATTTCAATACCTCAAATGTCAAAATACTTACTTTATCATGTTTTGTGCCTGAATTCGCTTTATGATAAATACATTTTATATGTAAATATGTATCATCTCATAATACAAAATTTTAATATTAGTTTGTGTGTCATATTGGAAATACCATTTTTGAATCCATTCAGCCAATCTACTGGTCTGGCAGGAGAACTTTTAGCTTAGCTTAGCATAAATCATTGAATCCGATTAGACCATTAGCATCTCACTCAAAAATCACAGAAGAGTTAACTACAAAAGAGTCAAGCTTAAAATGGCAAAACTATCGAAACTCTTTGGTCATTTTTGAGTGAGATGCTAATGGTCTAATCCGATTCAATGATCTAAGCTAAGCTAAGCTAAAAGTGCTCCCGCCAGACCCGGAGATCAGCTAAATGGATTCAAAAATGGTAAAACTCACTTGTTTAACTGAGTTCCCCTTTTTTTCTGTTCCATTTAACTTTTGATTTTGAAAATGTTAAACCCATGAATCACTATCTACAGGAGACTGTTAATTCCAGGATATTTGTTTACTGTATAGATGATCTTTTCTGACACACTACATTTATTATTAAATGTAATAATTGAGATTAAACCTTTTACAAATCTCAATACTTCAAATGTCAAATTAAATAACTGTTTTATCATGTTATGTGCCTAAATTTGCTTTATGATAAAAACACTTTATAGGCAAATGTATCATCCTATAATACAACATTTTAATATCAGTGTGTGTGTCATATTGAAATTAAAGAAACACTACACTTTTTTTAAGGTCTTATTTTACAACGAACCTAGAGTTAAACAATTTTACCATTTTTTTTATTCATTCAGCCAATCTCTGGGTCTGGCGGGAGCACTTTTAGCATAGCTTAGCATAAATCATTGAATCCGATTAGACCATTAGCATCTCACTCAAAAATCACAGAAGAGTTAACTACAGAAGAGACAAGATTAAAATGGGAAAATTATCTAACCTCTTTGGTCATTTTTGAGCGAGATGCTAATGGTCTAATCCAATTCAATGATCTATGCTAAGCTAAGCTAAAAGTGCTCTCGCCAAACCTGGAGATCAGCTGAATGGATTAAAAAATGATAAAACTCAACTGTTTAACTCAGTTATCCTTTTTTTTCTGTTCCATTAACTTTTTATTTTGAAAATGCTAACCCCATAAATCACAAACTATGGGATATTTTTTTACAGTATAGATTATCCTTTCAGACACACTACATTTAATCAATTAAATGTAATAATTAAGATTAAACCTTTTAAAAATATCAATACTTCAAATATCAAATTAAATAACTGTTTTATCATGTTTTGTGCCTAAATTCACTTTATGATAAATACAGTTTATATGTAAATATTTATCATCTTATAATACAACATTTTACTATTAGTTTGTGTGTCATAATGAAATTAAAGTAACACTCCCCTTTTTTTAAAGGCTCATTTTACAACTACCCTAGAGCTAAATCCATTTAGCCGATCTCGAGGTCTGGCAGGAGAACTTTTAGCTTAGCTTAGCATAGATCATTGAATCAGATTAGACCATTAGCATCTCGCTCAAAAATCACAGAAGAGTTAACTACAGGAGAGTCAAGCTTAAAATAGGAAAATTATCAAAACTCTTTGGTCATTTTTGAACGAGATGCTAATGGTCTAATCCGATTCAATTATCTATGCTAAGCTAAGCTAAAAGTGCTCTGGCCAGACCCAGAGATCTGCTGAATGGATTCAAAAATGGTAAAACTCAACTGTTTAACTGAGAAATGAGTTGCAAAGTGTTATTTTAACCCTAAATGTGCACTGTATACCTTCAGTCTTATATTGCTTTGCTTTACTGCGATTTCTGCTGTGAGTTGTTTTACATTTTCCATATTAATCAAATTGTAGTATCGCACAAGGAGCATCCCTATCATGAAGCCTAAACCCACCATTAGTCAGGACATCCTGGAGACCACCACCAGACGGGTCTTCATTTATGGGATCCAGGACGACAATGGCACAGACATCCAGAACTTCTCCCTGGACCTCACGCCTCCTCCTGATGTGGTCTTCCGGACGCTGCCTGGCACCAGTGAGGGCATGAATGTTTTGGGTATCGTGATCTTCTCTGCTACTATGGGTGAGTTGTAGCATCAGCGTCGTCTGGAGTTGCACAGGTTCATGGAGTCTGCTTTGTAAATACTTAACTCTTCCTGTTGTTTAGGGATCATGCTTGGAAGAATGGGACCAAATGGTAGCGCTCTCGTCAACTTCTGCCAGAGTCTGAATGAAGCCGTGCTGAAAATCGTGGCCATTGTTATATGGTAAAAGCAAGTTTCATCTTGTAACTGAGACCCAAAGTGTTTACATCCATGTACTTGCATTTTGTTATTTTGCAAAAACACAAACAAAAAACACACTGGATTATACAACACAGACTCATTCTGAAAACGTAGCCCTATATACATTTCTGGAGATCGCGAAATATGTAGCCAGAGGAACATATGGCTGCATTTCGTCTTTAAAACAGATGCTACGGGGCGGTATGACACTGTTCCTTTTCACACTTATCAGCTGACCGCTTACCTCCGTGTGGACGGCTTTCCCGCTGTTAACAGTTTGCCCAGTAGCTCGCCACATACATCGGCGGACTTGAGGCGCAGAGTGAAGTTAACCATTATGACGGGGTTTGGGTCCGGTGAAGAATGGTTCCAGAAAGCGGGTAAGACAAAAAAATAACAGGGTGAGAATGTGGTAAAATCTGGAAACATGGTAAAAATCAGGCTGCTAAGAGGGCTTTTCTTTTTCTGGATTGCTTTTGAAAACACTGCAGTTGGGTTTAGGGAAGTGGGTGGGCGCTGGTCAATCGGTGCTTTTGAAAACACTATCAGTTAGGTTTAGGGAAGGAGGAAGGTGTGTCAGTCGATTGGTCATTCAGTCAGTCAGTCGACAGCGGCCTCTGGTGGATTTATGTGAGAACAGCAGGCTCGAATGGCACTCGCGAGAGAAATTTGAGATCTCAAAAAACATACACAGCGGCCTCTGGTGGATTCGCGAAAACAAAAACTGCAAAAGAACGTAGCTCCTGGGGCTTATTTTGCTCTCTCCAGAAATGTATATAGGGGTACGTAATCAGAATGAGCCTGGGTTGGGATTATAATACCAAGACACAGTACATATACAATCTTAAAGTCTGCATGAAATCAAATTTTGCAATGTTTATCTTGCTAGCTCACATTATTATCCTTAAGGTGAATAATTAATCCGTTCAAGTTAATCCACTTATTTGCTTCTGTCTTTGGAGCGGCGGTGCTTCTGTTGAGGTCAACCTGAGAGCTTCCATAGCAACTGCATATTAATACTCTCTCTTACCGTTAGTTTGCTACAAGCAAAGTCCCTTTAAGGCAAGTCATTTCACACGGTGGCCATCTTTGAAACACCTCTCGGGCAGTATGCTCGGGCATTTTGTCTGAATGGGGAAACATCAAATTCTACAAAATTACTTTCCAAGCTTACAATTAAATTTCATATTAGGAATCAACAATAAAATTAAACAGCAACTGTCTCTTTAATTTCATTTCTAAATGTTCGAATCACACAAAATATGCAGAAATTCACATCTAGTCAGAGCCCCTCCCCCGGAGAATTGTCAGTCTATAGCGATTGATGATTGGCTCCTGTACTAGAAGGCGGGGCTTCATTCGCCATATTGACCGTTACACTTTTCCCCATTCAAAACTATACGAGTGACATGTCTTGTGTACTCTAGAGTCTTTGCTACAAGGGAATGATGTGCTAAAAGAAAGCCCCGCCCCCTACTCAATATTCTATTTCAGTTGGAAGTACATCAACATACTGAAATGAAAGTCTCAGCAGGTTCACGTGGACTTTAAAATGTGTTTACTGAAGCAAAAACATTTTTATACAATAAGAAGATATTAATATACTACACTGAAACACATTTATCAAATCAAGTCCTTGATGTACAACAAATCAGATCATGTGATTGGATAGCTAGTTGTTAAACAACCACAGAACAATGCAGTTTTAAAGTTAACTTCAACCCAAATTTGGTTAAAATATGGACAGACCCAAAAATTGGGTTAATTTCTGGCTATAGAAAAAAAGTTACTCAGCTTTATACTATGTCCGTATTTTACTCAATATTGGGTTGAAATAACAGCATTTTTTTACAATGTAACTAGTTAACTAACTAGTTAATCACGACCAGAACTGTGATAGAGAACTATGACAACAAGGGAACTATGACGTGTACTATGTCGTGGTACTATAAAGCAGTGTTTCCCAACCCTGTTCCT
>CAIGQV010019086.1:135436-150138 GCA_903798115.1 Danio jaintianensis
TCGGATCACGAGTCCAACACTCTAACCACCAGGCCACGACTGCCTACTGAGAGGTGAAAATAAATACTAATGGCTAGAGTCAAGATAAAAAAATAAAATGACAACAGCCCATAATACTCATTCATTCATAAATTTTCCTTCAGCTTAGTCCCTCCAATAAGAATCGTACTTTCAGAAATAAAGATACGAGAGCTGTCGCTGGGTCGGTAGCTTTTTAAAAGGTATACGTTTGCACCTGAAATGGTCTAAACTAGTATGTTAAAAGAAAATACAAATTAGTACCCATGGGCATGCTGGTCTGAAGTCAGTGGCACAGTTGCTTATTACACACACAGGGATGCACAGCAGCACACAAACATCTTTAAATATGAAAAATGAGTGTACTGCCCCAATGACCACTTTCGTTCCTTTGTTTTTGAGAGTGTAGAATATAGTATCTGCAGAGGTTTTTAGTCATTCATTGTGTTATAAAGTCAAAATGTTTGCACTTTGAATTAGAATTACTTAGATCAGAAATTGTCATTGTCCGCATGATATTCAAATTTAGTGTTTATTTTGCTAGCACACATTGTTAGTCTTACGGTGAACAATTAATCTGTGAAAGTTAATAAAACTGTTTTACTTTAATCAAAATATGACTATTTGCTTTCGTTCTGGAAAGGCAGTTCTTTACTGATGATGTCAGTTTGATGAATTGGGCGAAATATTCTTAGCCACGCCCCTCCAACCGTTAATTTGCTGCTAGTAAAAGATGAAAGGAAGAGCACAAAAATAAAACCTCGACCTCTACTCGAGTTTCCGTTTCAGTTGGAAATACATTATCATACTGGAATAAAAGTCTGCAGCAACGTCCAGTTCACATGGACTTTACATTAACAAACTTACAGTTACACGTGTAGTTAATAAAGTGGCTGGTGAGTGTATAAACCGAATTATTTCAGTTTTATTTAACTGAAACTATGATACTGTTGTCTTTTCCAGTGCTGGGTTGTGGCTGGAAGGGCATCCGCTGCGTAAAACATATGCTGGAATAGTTGGCAGTTCATTCCGCTGTGGTGACCCCTAATAAATAAGGGACTAAGCTGAAAGAAAATGAATAAACGAATGACAATGATATTGTTGTTCCAAATATTTGTTCTTTCAAACACAGTACTAATTGTTATGAATCTTTTTGTACATTCTCTAAAAATGCGGCTTATTTCTAATGTAACACTACACAGGTACTTCCCGTTTGGGATTGTGTTTCTGGTGGCTGGAAAGATCCTGGAAATGGACGACCCCTCAGCCATGGGGAAGAAACTGGGCTTCTACGCCATCACCGTGGTCATGGGGCTGGTGCTTCATGGCTTGTTCATCCTGCCTTCCATGTATTTTTTCATCACCAAAAAAAGCCCCATCGTCTACATCCGAGGGATTTTACAGGCCCTGCTCATCTCATTAGCTACTTCATCAAGGTAAGCAAGTGGTTTTTGCTCATTTCAGCCTGGCGCAAGAATCATTTTCACATCCTGCGTCATGTTGTTTAAATAGCAAATGCATTTACCCCCATTTGTGCACCCATGACTGTGCTGGTTTGAAGTCAGTGGAGCAGTTATTTTGTTGTTTTTATTTTTTAAAGAGGCTGTTAGTGGTATGTGCCTGTAGGTCTATACACGTTGCTTATTACACACACAGGGACGCACAGCAGCGCACAAACATCTTTAAATATGAAAAATTAAAGGATTAAAATGTACATGATTATTATTATCTACATAAAATCTGCTACCTTCTCCCATGCCTTTTTCACCTCAGAGAGAGCTTTTGAATCCGGCTCATTCTGTAGATGCTCTGCTCACTTTAATCTTGCGCACGAGCAGATCCGCTTCCTCGCTAGGTTCAATTTTTCAGCTTACAAAGTTCACCATTAAATAGCGAATACACCATGGCATGACCATAACTCGATCTTAAGGGAAATGGAAAATGATAGACTGATTGGTTTAATGCACATTATGCCCAAAACACAGTCATAACTCGCAAAAGAAAGTCCAAGGCACTCGAAAAATGTGGAAAAAACATTAAAAAGCCTTTATTGACATGGCTATTCCTTATAACTGTGCCTAGGTATTTCGGCAAACACTTGCCTTCATCAGGGTAACAGAGATCAGGTGCGTCTGGAGTTTCTTTTGAACACTAAGGTCTCATGACTTATTAGAATATCTAAACAATACTAAAATAATATATTGAACACAAGGTCAACTCAACAATCATTATTAATACAGCATTGAGAGAGAGAAAAAATTTTGATAATGAAAATAGAATAAAAAGATGTGTTATACAACATATTTCTCAAATAATACAACGTAAATGTATATAGAATGAAACCACAGCAAATATGTATATATAAACGAATAAACTAGTATAGTGTACAAATAAATGCACATAAACATACATGTACATATACACACACATATACACATATATAAATACATATATACACATACACATACATACATAAATACATATTCAACAATATGTAATGAAAATCTATAGAACATATAAACAGAAAATATACATATTTGTTGTGGTTTCATTCTATATACATTCACGTTCTATTATTTGAGAAATATGTTGAATAACACTTCATCTTTTTAATTCTATTTTCATTATCAATTTTTTTCTCTCTCTCAATGCTGTATTAATAATGATTGTTGAGTTGACCTTGTGTTCAATATATTATTTTAGTATTGTTTAGATATTCTAATGAGTCATGAGACCTTAGTGTTCAAAAAAAAACTTTATTATGATGAATCCTTTACCCAAAGAGCACCGATACAGTAATTAAGCTACCCCTGAGCACTTTTTGTTTGATTTTGGATTTTTATACAAGGACACCCATAACTCATTAGGAGAATAAGGATAACCCTTTTAGACCATGCGCTGAGTGCGCTGACAGTTTTTCCAGTCCTTAAAATAGCTAAATTGAATTCAGACGTGCCCTAAGTGCAGCTGCCATATGCTTTAGACCAGGGATGGACAACTCGGTCCTGGAGGGCCGGTGTCCAGCAGAGTTTTGTTCCAACACTAATCAAACACACCTGAACATGCTAATCAGTGTCTTCAAAATTACTAGAAGGCTATAGGCAGGTGTATTTGATTAAGGTTGGAGCTAAACTCTGCAGGACACCGGCCCTCCAGGAGCAAGTTTGCCCATCCCTGGTTTACACCATGTGCTTGGATCATTAAAATAGAGCCCGTTGTCTTCATATTGGTTAAATGTATTTTTAAATGCTACGCGTTTAGTTTTATCCTGAACACACTCACAATCTGCATACTTCCAGGTTTATTAATATTAAATATACACGGTTATTAATAATAAATCTTTTGTGGGATATTTTGAGCTGAAACTTCAGAAACGCATTCTGGGAACACCAGAGAACTCATATGACCCATTTATAATCTGGATAGAATCAGACAGGGGTGGCACGGTGGCTCAGTGGTTAGCACTGTCGCCTCACAGCAAGAAGGTTGCTGGTTTGAGTCCCGGCTGGGCCAGTTGGCATTTCTATGTGGAGTTTGCATGTTCTCCCGTGTTCACAAGGGTTTCCTCCAGGTGCTCCGGTTTCCCCCACAGTCCATTAAAGGCCATCATATTCTCTCGCTGCCCAAATATGAAATCTTCAAAACTGCAAAAGAGGGCAATGAATCTTAGCCAGAGCTATGTAGTGTATTCCGGCCACTTCACTAATTGTTCTGAAAAATATCACAAAACTAACTCACAATTTTCCCCGTTCTTGTGTTCACAGCTCTGCCACGCTGCCTATCACCTTTAAGTGCCTCCTGGAGAACAACCACATCGACCGCCGCATCATCCGCTTTGTACTTCCTGTCGGTGCCACTATCAACATGGACGGCACTGCACTATACGAAGCTGTGGCAGCCATATTTATTGCACAAGTCAACAACTATGAGCTGGACTTTGGCCAGATCATCACTATCAGGTAGGGGAACACGAGGTGCTTTAGGTTATGGTGACGTTTTATAGTTCAGTCGTCAAAATAATTAAGTCCAATTTATGCAGCAGTGGGTCTCATTCACTAAACATGCATATGCACAATTTTTTGTGTGGGAATAAGTCATGAATAATCAAAAACTTTCATACTAAAATTTATTCTAAATGTACAAAAATATTCCAGAACAACTTATACCACATGTACGCAATAATCATGTATGCCTTATAAGCATGTCTAAAGAATTCTATATATAATGAGAAATGTTATTTCCAGGGTAAAAACGTAACTAGACATTAAAAATTGATAGTACTGGTTCAAACAGCAATCCCCTGATCTATCCTTGGTACTGCTTGAAGGCGTTGTGTGGTTTAAGGAGAAAAATAATGAAAACAATGATAAAAGACCACACAGATACATAATAATTTAAAGACCACACAGATATGTTTGCTGACAGTGACCAATTGCTGTTCAGTTGCTTTAGGTTGCCCAGAAAAGTCCTTATTGTATTAATTAATTTTTTTTTAAATAACTTTTTTTTTTGGCTTCCACCACTGACAGCAAAATCTCACGTTCATTATTGTTAAAGTTCTTTTTTTTTATGCTATAATTGTCTTTCTAAAATATCAAACTCTTTTTTTTTTGAGCGAGATGGTCTAATTCAATTCAATGATCTATGCTAAGCTAAGCTAAAAGTGCTCGCCTGATGTGTGCTCCCGGAGATCAGCTGAATGGGGATTTTACAACTCTCCTATAAAATAGGCCTATTTCCAAAAAAAAGTGCATTCCTCTCATTTCTACACAGTATAAGCTTGAAATCAATATGATAATACTATTTAAATGTAAATCTAAATTTTGTATTAAAATTGCAAACCTTTTTTTTTATTTTACTTAATCACATATAAATTTTTATGAACCTTAATACCACTGTTGTGTAGGAACAAAAATGTTGTCATATAACTTGTAATAAAAAAAATCTAGTGATATTTACTTTTTTAAATGTTTGTAAGTAACGTACACTTTAAAAGCATAGTTTTAATTAAGGTCTACGTTGTTGAGCAAAGAAAAAAGTAAGATGTACTTCAAACTGATTACTGCAAAGTAAACTTTGAATGACTTAAGTACAGTAAAATATTACTTTGTTACTGTGTGACTGATAAATCGACTTAATTTCATATATAATGTTTCTTGCATAAGAAAAAATGTGTCAATTTAACAAAATGTTTATTTCAGAATATATATATGCACACATATATATATGAGCAATGTCACACCAGTAGCAGTGTGATATGACTGTATATTGGCACTGGTGGGAGGCGTGCGTTGGCTCAAGGCTGCAAGCTGAGTGCCTTAGTGTCCCACCAGGGACGATATACAGCCATATCGCATTGCTACGAGTGTGATATTGCGTTTATACAACAGTTCGACGGCATAATCGTCTTTATGAAAAAGAAAATCAAACACAGAGAGTCTCAAAATCCTTTTGTATGAGGAACTACTTTCTTCCTCTGTGCATTCACATCTGCAGCTGACGTCAGAACAGCAGAAACTGTCACTTTAGAGCTAGTATTTGAATGATTCTCTACCGTAATGTCTAAAGTGATGACAAAACAGGTGATTTTGCTCACATTTTAAGATTATAAGGCTGAACAGCATGAAATGCCATCAGTCTACAGAGATTTCCCAGTATTTCTCTGTTGTAATCGGGATTTCGCAATAATTAACCCTGAAAAAGCCAAAGCAAAGCAAACACTATCAGATTACTATGGTATAAATACAGCACTACAACATACAATAGAGAGAGATCAACTTACAATGTCACTTACCTGTTCTGTAATGATTTGTTCAGCTGTACTGTAGTTTGAAAGTAACTACAGAAGAAAATGCTGTTTTTCTTCCCCAAGGACTTATTATGCAGTCTCTGTCCCCATCTTGTGGCAGAAACGTCAACCGTCTTTGCTCTGCTCAGTATGACAGGCTGTCCGCCGACGCGCTGAATCTCATAAATTATAAATATTTTAAAATAGGCACTGTCCTTAAAAATAAACTGCATAGTTGCAATCTAAACAACTATATTCTCACCAAAAAAAACCTCAAAAGTACATTATGTTGCCCAACAGCCGCAATATTTGTCAAACTGTAGTGAGTTTATTGATCTGCTGTCACTCTATGTGGGCGGAGTAATACACAAGAGTGAAGAGGCTGTACGAGTTCTGATATTGCAAAATATTGTTCAGCTATCAGCCAATCAGATTCGAGAACCAGACAGAATTGTTGTATATTTATATATATATATAGTGGCTAATTCGTACGAATTCGTACAAGTTCAGTCGTACGAAAATGTAACATTTTTAAAAGGAGACATGGCACTAAACCCCACCCCTAGACCCAACCGTAATTGGGGGATAAGCAAATCGTACTAAATTCAGAATTGCCGTAAGAGAGCGTTGATATATCCCATATTTATATATTTTTTTATTCTTTCTTAGCATTACAGCGACAGCAGCCAGTATCGGTGCTGCTGGGATTCCGCAGGCTGGTCTGGTAACCATGGTGATAGTGTTAACCTCAGTGGGACTTCCTACAGATGACATCACTCTTATTATTGCAGTGGATTGGGCCCTGTAAGAAACTAAACATACAGCAATTCTGTTTCTGTTCAATTCCTTTCTATTATGACAGTTCATCTATGGTTCTGCTTCTGTATCCATTAGGGATCGCTTCAGGACGATGGTGAACGTGATGGGCGATGCTCTGGCCACAGGAATCATGGCACACATATGCAGAAAAGACTTTGTGAAGGAGGGAGAGGAGGTGAGAGTGAGTTTATGAAGGTTCTGAAAAGTAATAACACACATCATGTGATCCAAAATCACCTCAAGGGAAAGTCTGTTCACCCACTGCTACACTGTAAAAAAATTCTTGCTGTCTTAATTTTTTTAGTTGAATCAAATGAATTTTTCTAGTCGTCTCAACTTGCATCATTCAAACTGATATTAAGTTAAACTTTGTGTAACTTAAAAAACGTAGTTACTTAAAAATGAATTAAAAAATAACATAAAATAACTTTAGAATAAGTTAAAGCAGCATATAAATATTTATTGTCAACTTTTTGTCACTACATTTTTTCAGTGTATGTTTGTAATGGCTTTTGGCTTTCCAAGATCAAGTCTTTGAATGGGGAGATCCCGAAATGAATGCAATATTATGCTCAAATGGTGTTAAAAATGTTTAATTTCATGCTCGACCAGCCTATAGCTATTCTAGCTAACATCATAGGTATCATCTGACTATTTAAAGTTAAGGTTAAATCTATCTGGATAAAGGAGAGACAGACATACTAAGGCTACGTCTACTAACTAATACGGATAAATTTGAAAATGAAAAGTTCAGATGCAAAACCCTCTAAGTGCCATCTGAAATTTTTTCCTAAAATGAACATTCTTTTCAGTCTCTTATGGGTAGGTTCAGCAATTTCACTTTTATGCACAGAATTGGTTATTTGTATTGCCTTTAACACAAAACAAACCGAACATAAACATAGGAGATTGACAAAAATGCTAATTTTAGAGAAGAAATATTAGTTGTTTTTATCCAAAACACACCACTTCCACACTATTGTTTTCAATCTTTTAGCAAAAGTTGGTCATTCACACTGAAATGATTGAAAACACATTTGTAACTGTACTGCACGTGTAAGACATAAGATGCGTTGACCTGTGTCATTTCCAACTGAGGTTTATTTACTTCCCAGCTCTTTGAAACAAGCAAGTAATACAGGAGTCAGCGTCAACGCTTCCCATTCACTTTGAATAGGTGACGTCAGGCGTTGCCGAACTGCATTGTGGATCCGTCGGCGCCGCTTCAGTGGCGTTGCTCGCTGCAGAAGTTGGAACTTTCTCAACTTTTCAAGCGCCAACGAAAGCGTCAGCCAATCAGATTGCTGTATGCAAATACACCAGCTCAGACAGTAGCCGATTGCTGACTAATTTCATTGGCTGACGCTGCTATGACGATCGCGTCAGGCCCAACTTCAGACACACCCTCTGTCAAGCGTTGACGCTGAAGCCCCGTGTGAATCGGGCGTCAGTGATAAAGATCCAAAAACGAGCAAGAACTGAAAGACACTGGAACAACAGCTCTGAATAAACTTTCTGTCTGCTTGGAAGAAAAGCAATCTGGAACAAGTACAACCTGACATTAATCTTTAACAATCCTGTGCAAACAGAGAGCATCCAAAACAACTGCTGTACAATATCAACATCATTTAGCTTAACGAGTCACATGACCAAAATGCGTCAGCATAGTTTTCAAAACCCTCCATTTTCACAATCCATACTATGATGCTTGAATGAATGCATGACAGCATTTTCAAAGTTTTCCACTTCTATGAACGCTTTAAAAATAACATAAAAACACCATCTCAGTGTGATTGAAGGCCAAAACAGAGAAAAAACACATTTTTAAACAAAAACTTTTTAGTGTGGACATGGCCTAACATAATCATATATAACATTCTTGTTGATTTGCGAAGTTCATGTGGCCCTAATTAGTGCACCCTTAAAATTGAATTATAAAATAGTGTTTTTGTGTTGTATATACAGGTGTATATATATATATATATATATATATGGGCGACGCGGTGGCGCAGTAGGTAGCACGTTCGCCTCACAGCAAGAAGGTCGCTGGTTCGAGCCTCGGCTGGGTCAGTTGGCATTTCTGTGTGGAGTTTGCATGTTCTCCCCGTGTTCGCGTGGGTTTCCTCCGGGTGCTCCGGTTTCCCCCACAAGTCCAAAGACATGCGGTATAGGTGAATTAAACAAACTAAAATTGTCCGTAGTGTATGAGTGTGAATGGGTGTGTATGGATGTTTCCCAGAAATGGGTTGTGGCTGGAAGGGCATCCGCTGCGTAAAACATATGCTGGATAAGTTGGCGGTTCATCCCGCTGTGGCGACCCCAGATTAATAAAGGGACTAAGCCGAAAAGAAAATGAATGAATGAATGAATGAATATATATATATATATGTATATGTATATGCTAGTACAAAGAGATGTGTTTTTAATATAGACTTAAACTACGTTTTCAAGACAATGATATAGACCATTTCAATTTGATGCCATTGGCCCATGAACATTTCCTGCCTGTTGTCAAACTATTTCATAACTGTAACAAGAGGCGATTCAATCATAACTTAACGTTAAAACAGCTGTCATAACATTATTTATCAACGTGTGGACGTTTTGGGATTCTCGGAAGTTATGGAAATTAAAAATGTGAAACAGGAAATACGTTAGGACCATTGTTATTGTTTACATCCCTCAAAATGGTCTATAGTCAAAGATGGTATAAGTATACATGACAATGTTTTAAAAAACAATTTGTGTTTAAAGATATATTCACAAAAATGCTGTATTACATATACCCGGCCAGTAGTTGGCACTGTCACCTTGTTAGTAAACAGTACCTGTAGAGAAGTAATGTTTAGCTCTTTGTGGGTGGGCATTTGTACAAACAGCTAGCACTAACGAAAACCAACCATGTTGTCACCTTGTGTCTGGTCTCGAGGATTTGTCTTATCTCACGTGAGCGTGCAAAGCGTGAACAAAGCAGCATTTAGTAGCATTTTCACAGTAATTGTCACTCACCATCGAGGGATTCGCAAAATATTTGAAAAATGGCCTCTTTGTGTTCCTTCTTGACTTGAATTGTTTACTCGCTACGTCTCTTCAGTTTTTTTTCTCGCACTCTGATTCGTTGCTGAATAACCTATCAGAGTGCTCTCTTCAGCAAACGCAGATTCTACATGCTGAATGTTAACCCAAGGTTAGCGCCGACGTTAACCGACAAGCCAGAGCGACGCAAGACGAAGCCCAATGGCCGACCGTTGGCTTTGTGTGTCCGGCCTTTAAAGACATGTTGTCAGCACTGATGTGTCTTAAGAATTTGCCATGTGTACATGAGGCGTCTCCACTGTTAACTGTAAAATTGGTGAAGTTAATCCACACTTTTCCAGATTCTGGAAGATAAACTCTTCAAAAAGTGGAACAAGTAAACACAAACTTTTTTGATACTTAGAGCTCAAGTTTCAAGATTCTTTACCGCTCTGAAAATTGATCACTCGACATAGCAGTACAATTCAGCCTTAAGTTCCCTCAGCAGTAGCTATAAAGTAACATTTTTGTCTTCTCTCCACAGATTCCTCTCATCTGTGAGACCAAACCCATGATCAGCATCCAGCAGATGATGTCCTATCAGAAGAATGGCTGCTTCCAGCCTCCTCCTCCGGGCCCAATGAGGAAACCCGAGCACCTGGCGCCCGACGTGGCCCGACTCATGCAGCTGGAGGAAGGCATTCGGCCTGCAGACAAGAAGAAGAGCTCTGCGCTGTCTCCACTCCATTATAAAAGAGACCAGAAAGACAAAGAGCACTGTACCATTGACATGAACGGCCTGGAGACCAACGTCTAGAGACCCAAACTGAGGTGCAAGACGCTGGTTTTCGTTCTCTATCTTTGGAGCATGCGTGTGAATTAGCTGGGTTGTGAATCTTTGGACCTGCTAAAGGGATTTGCTGAACTCTGTCAACCCTCAGATGGTTGAGCTTCTCAATCAAGTGTGTGGATCGGTATCATTGTGTCCTTTTCATGTGATCCACTGAAGAGATGAACAATCTTCATGACCAGTGGAATGGGGATATGTGGTGTTTTATTATGTTGTACGTCATATGCTGCTGAGATGGTTTTTCACATTTTTCTAAGCTCTGTTTCAATCATTAACAGATAGAGAAAAACAAGATTTAACCACAATACATTGATCCCAAGACGTTTTTGGAAACTTGTATCTTCTAAAAGTATTTTACCACTAACAATCATCCAAATCACCACCAGTTGGTTAAAAGAAAACTGCAAAGAAAAGCCCCAACATTATTTATTTATTCGTGGTTTGAGCTTTTTGTTATTTATGACATCTATTATTTATGCAAACTGTACATTTTTAAAGTGTGACACAAGTGTCCAAATATGTTTTTGGGAGACTGTAAATGAGCAGGGTTTGCAACTACTTACATGAAGAGCTGCACTATAGAATAACTACAACAAAACTACAACAATCATGCTGTCGAAATGCATGTAATATAATACAATTGTTTTTCAGGGGTTAGGCTTTGCCCCTTAGATACAGTGAAAGGAACTCTTAATGCTTCAGCATACCAATTTAACGCTCCCAATTTTGTGGGAACAGTTTGTGGATGGTCCATCGTGACTGCGCACCAGTGCACAAAGCGAGCTCCGTAAAGACATGGATGAGTCTGCGGAAATGGACTGGCCTGCACAGAGTCCTGATCTCAACCCGATTGAACACAATTAAAGCAGAGAGTTTAAACCAGGCTTTCTCATCCAACATCAGTGCCTGACCTCACAAATGAGCTTCTAAAAGAATGGTCACATAAACATAAACCCATTTACTCGACGCATAAATAACACTGGGATGTCATTAAACCTCATGTGCATGTGAAGGTTAATGTAGATGTCCCAAAGCTTTTGGGAATATAGTGTGTATATTTTCACACACTAGCCATGTTTCCATCCACATCATACGTTTCATCTTTGGACAGAAACATAGCTATTGATAATAAAGACCATTGGTATTAATGGTTCTTCAATCTTTAGCTGTACTATTTCTGTTGTTGTTAAAACACAGACGAGATCTGCAGCTCTTCGGGAAGACAGTTTGTAACCCCTGCACTTTTTACAACATTTTTACACAATCAGATTCTGTCTCGATCCCTATTAAAGTTAAACCAAGGGAAATTCCTTCCACTTAAAACTTCTCATTTGTCAGAAGTGGGCTTTATGGACTCGCACGTCATGCCACACATTCCCGAAGCCTTACAGAACTTGTATGGATTCTTTGTATGAAAAGTATCAAATGTATTAATTGTGATTTAAATGACATTCCATAAAAACATGACTCACTCTGTACGCCTGGCTAAAGCATTTCTTTTCCAATTTCATGGTCTTCACAGATGAGATATTTGTGTACGCACATAAGCAGGTGAGTGTGCTACCACTTTCGGTGAAGTGAAACATTTACACAGCTAATATTGTGAGCTAGATGTGTGCAAAGAAACACACAGTGCCAGACTTCACTCTGAAACCACAATGAATGTTTTTTTCTATTTTCTTTATTTATTGCCTTAATGCTATTACTTAAAGGGTTAGTTCACCCAAATTTTTTTAAGTTCTGTTAATAATTACTCATCCCCTGACACTTTTTTCATCTTCAGAACACAAATTAAGGTATTTTGGATAGAATCTGAGAGCTCTCTCATCCTCCACACTGACAGAAGTAGTGATGGGAGAAACAAAGCTTTTCGAAGCTTTAAAGAGCCCCTATTATGCATTAAAAAAGGTAATGTTTTGGGGGTCTCCAACAACAGTCTGATATGCATGCAAGGTCAAAAAACACTTTCATTGTCTTATGATATGCATTTATTTTTACCTACTTATCCCAACGACTCCCATATGATTCATTCGTTCCCAAACCCCTCCTTAGTGCGATGCTAATCTGCGCTGATTGGTCCGATGACCCAGTCTGTTGCGATTGGTCGACTGCGTTCAGTGCGAGACAGAGAGAAATGCCCACCATGACTTATCAACAATTTTGAAGTATTCAGAGCGCAGAGTGTATGTGTGAGCCCAATGCAGGAGTGCATTAAAGCAATGCAGTTTAACACCAGCATATTGCTCTATTCTTAACCATGACACGCATTCAGTATTAATCCACACAGTGGCAAAAGCTGAAGTATTTTGAACCTTGACCGCCGCACGTGTGTAGGAACAGCTGACGGTGGCCATAGCAACGACAAATGGCAGTGGACCGCGAGCTCACAAATGCATTTAAATCCGTAAACAAAGTGGCACGGGCCGCGGTTTTAACGTGGTTTTAGACGCGATATGAAAATATAAAGAGTTAACCAGATACAGTACAAGCCGCGTGGAGCAGTTACAAGTTACAAAACACAATTAAATACACATTTTGCAAGCTAGAGAAAACAAGGAGGCAACTATTTTAATCACACTTAAGTTACTTACACTTGTGAAATGGAGTAAGTAACTGATCCACGAACTGTGTACTGTAAAGTTCCTGTCAAGCATACATCAATAGTCTTTTCTGATCCTTCCTTTAACAAATGGCCGACAAATGCCCCGTTGTAAGCATGTAGATTGCTGAAGCACTCGTCAGAAAAATGACGGGAACACAGCACAAGGCTAAGGCTATAATGCTGAGGTATTTTTGCAAAAATAAACTTCAACCACTGACTCTTCACAGCCTCCTTGTCTTTGGGTGGGGAAAATAACACTAACTTTCCCTCACACTTCAGAGCACTGCGTCTTCGCGACATGATTCAACCGGGATCTGCTACAGTGTTTGTCTTCTTTTGTCTTCTTTTTAGGGCCGGGGGTTTCAATTTTCCCGGGTCTGTGCGCAACAAATGGGCGGGGCTTGAGTTCCTTATCAACGTCACGCCGGCACGGCTAAAGATTCGTTACCCCCATGATTAATTTGAACCATCGATTCTTTTATAGATGAATCAATAGTTTTAAACACGGTGCACTTTCAGATTTAAGCCTTAGCTGAATATATCACTTAGAGCTGTGTTACACACTGCATGGAAGGTCATTTTCAAAAACCCATAATAGGGGCTCTTTAAACCAATTGAATCACAAAATGATTTACAGTTTCGAAGCATTCAAAACAGCAAACACTAGGGGCACCTGGTGGTCAAAACCATGTAAATGCAACAAAACATGCATTGGAACTGACTTTTTCAAACACTCTGAACTCGTTCATTTTCCTTCGGCTTAGTCCATTATTTATCAGAGGTTGCCACAGCGGAATGAACCGCCAACTATTCCAGCATATGTTTTACACAGCAGATGCCCTTCACAGCCACAACCCAGTACTGGAAATATATCGCAAACTTTAAATTGAAATAGCCTATAAATGCACTTCTCTTATAATCATTCATTCATTCATTCATTTTCTTTTCGGCTTAGTCCCTTTATTAATCTGGGGTCGCCACAGCGGGATGAACCGCCAACTTATCCAGCATATGTTTTACGCAGCGGATGCCCTTCCAGCCGCAACCCATCTCTGGGAAACATCCATACACACTCATTCACACACATACACTACGGACAATTTTAGCTTACCCAATTCACCTATACCACATGTCTTTGGACTTGTGGGGGAAACCCACGCGAACACGGGGAGAACATGCAAACTCCACACAGAAATGCCAACTGACCCAGCCGAGGCTCGAACTAGCGACCTTCTTGCTGTGAGGCGAACGTGCTACCCACTGCGCTACCGCGTCGCCCTCTCTTATAATCTAATATCATAAAATATTAAGTTTATATACATAATTTGGCTTCTTTTATAAATGTTCTAGGCTTATATATTGTTTGTTCCATGGTGGGCTCAGCTAACAGGCCAAAAGGAGACTATTAACTGTTACGATTCCTTTTCGTTTTTCAAATGTCTCATTAAAATGTTTACAAAACTGACTCGAGGTCTGGTAAAAACTATGAAACATTCCGTCACTATACGGCCATTCGCCACTTTTCAAATCTTTTGTTTTGAATCAGCACATATCAAACTGGCAAGGTGAAGTGAAGTGTAGTGTGGCCAAGTATGGTGTCCCATACTTGG